>PVKM010043869.1:0-12414 GCA_004027735.1 Carollia perspicillata | reverse complement strand
CATTGTTGCAATTATTTTTATTCTCACTAAAAATAGATTAAGTATACATTGCATAGGCTCGAGAATATCACGCTTCAAATCCCAGTTATGATTTAAATATGACTTCATTCTGTGTATAACACATAATGTAAAAAGCTATCATGTATGTTCTTGTTTTCTATGTAACAATAATTCAAAATTAAAATATACCTATCCCTCCAAATTTTGTACAAACATACCAGTTGGCTATAGTACTCTGCTCAAGAAACCATCTTAAGAAATGCCATTCCCACTAAAAAGCATGGTGGAGTTTAAAAGGGTTGCGGGGCAGGGGTTCGGGGAAAGAAAGAATGAGAAGAAACTGTACCCAACATACAAACCACCAGGAATGTGCTGGCCAGATTGCTTGCTGGCAGGAAAAGATTTTTATAATTTCTTTTCCATAATTTAGCTTTGCTGGATAATTACATTTAGAAAAATACGAGAGTAACCACAGATGTGTATGTAATGGAATTTTTTAAATGTAGACATATCTCTCATGGAAATAAAAGGGGCAATAGAAGGCTATCGTTATCAACTTTAGAACAAAAGTTGTATTCACGCCAACCACAAGAACAGTTTGAATCAGCCAGGAAGACACAGAATGCCAATCTTATCCACTTGTCACTTCAGCAAGCCAGCTTGACAGTTGTGCACCCACTCTCGGTGACGCATTTCTAAGGAACAGATCAGCTTCAACAAGTGTGGGAAGCAAAGCCTTTATATCCAAACCAGTTTCACCCAAAGAGTTCAGAACTTTGTTTGAAGCATCAGCTTCATCTAAAATCATTCTTGATTCTCCATAAGCAGCTGAAATGTGCTGGGAAGGAAGCATGTTGAAAATAAAAAAGAACACAGGCTTTGGAGTCACCCAGGTGACAGTTATACTGGTTATATGATCCTGGGAAAGTTACTTAACTTCTGCTCCTGGATGTTCCAAAAAAGAATCCGATTCCTTCCTTGCCTTTCCCAGCCTGCGTTCCTTGCCACCTGGATTCCTTGGCTCACGGCCCCTCTCAGCAATTGCATCACTCTGACCTCTGCTTCCCTCATCATTTATTTTTCTCTTATTCTGATCCTCCTGCCTCCCTCATTTACTTATTAGGACCTTTATGGTTGCATTAGCCCCACCCAAATAATCCAAAATAATCTCCCCATGTCCAGGTCTTCAATTTAAGTGTACCTGCTAAATCTCTTTTGCCATATAGTCACAGGTTCCCGGAATTAGGACACAGGCATCTTTGGGAAACACTGTTCTGCCAGCCACACTAGCTGTGTGACATTTGGCAAAGTGCAATCCTGATGAACCTCAATTCCCTTACCTGTCAAGTGGGGATTTTTCATTTATGAGGATTGAATGGAATAATGACTGCAGAGTACTCAGCAAAGGCCCCGGATCACAGGGTAATTGTTCAAGGGCTGCAACTCATAATAACACCAAGACAAAAATTAAAGAACCAAAGAATGATGCAAGTAGACTGCAAGTTTTATAATTTGAAGGATTTTCATATTTCCATTGCCTGTGATTGTAAGACATTTTTATGATCACATTGAAATGTAAAAACCATGATTTTTTAAGCTATAATCAGGAGTTTATATCATAAAACAGAAGGATTACTTAGATCATTAGTAATAGGTTAAAGAGAGGGCCTAATAGAAAAGATTAAATGAAACTTAACTTACCTCAAAAGAAAAATCAAAATTGTGGACTAGCAAATACATATAAAAAGCCTTAAAACTGCACATTTCCAACGACTCAGAGAGCAAACATCCAGGAGGATATCCAAGGGATACGGACAAAGATTCAGCTACATGGTGTTTGTAACTGCATAGCTTATAAACCGAGAAAAGTGTGGACATTAAATTGTTGTATGGGCCCTGGCTGGTGTAGCTCAGTGGATTGAGTGCGGGCCTGCGAACCAAAGGATCACAGTTCGATTCCCAGTTGGGGCACATGCCTGGGTTGCAGGCCAGTTCCCAGCAGGGGACACACAAGTGGCAACCACACATTGATATTTCTCTCCCTCTTTCCTTCCCTTCTCCTCTAGGGATAAACAAATAAAATCTTTAAAAAAATAAAATAAATTGTTGTATGGTAGAAAACTCTTTTAATAAATTAAGCCTATATTTGTTTTTAAAGAAAAACAAGGAAAAAGAGAGAAGAAACATACCAAAATGTTAAAAGTGTAGAGTTGGAGTTAATTGTGGATAATTTTTATGTTCTTCTATTTGCTTAGCTTTATGTTCTAAATTTTCTGTAGTTTTCCACTCTGTAATAGAACAAATCCAGTGTTTATTTCTCTGTAGAGTTTGTTGGTTTTACATTGCAACACAGAATGTGCAAGTTCAGTGCGGACTCTGCCTGAGTAGACCTGCCCTGCAGATGAACCAGTGGTTCTAGGAACTGAAGAGTCAGGCACGAGATAGAGGTTTCCCATTTCTCAGGAGTCCAAGAGCCACATGTAAGTCAGACATAAAAGCAAGCCGATGCCAGAGGAAGGTCTTGGCTAATCAGAGGTTCTGGATCATGGAAGAGGCCAAAGAAAATGTATATCCTGAGTTGGGTGCAGACCGAACGTGAGTGGTTAGATGGAGACATCCAAAATAAAGGAGTCTCAGAACAAAAGCCTTGACGACTTATTCTATGTCACACCATTGTTGAATTAGCATTCATTCGCAGCTCCTGTATTTACATGTGTAAACAGCGCTTTCTGCTGCATTCAGGAGTATTGAGCGGAGATTATCTCAGGGACACAGGGGAAAGACTTCTCTGATGATAGAGCCCAACAAAAGAAGTACAAATAATACGACCCTCATGCAGCACCTCAAGTAAGTACACTTGTGCCCTGGACTTGCTATTCCATTAATTAACTGTGTGACCTTGAGCAGATCAATTATGCTCTGAGAGTTGATTTCCAGAGAAGATCAAACTAGACTTCCTTTCTAACTACTATTTTTGGAAACAGCACAAGGATGGAGCGAGGGGTGAATGGAAAACCCCTCGCCCCTTTCACTCTTGCTTAAAACCAGAGCAGTCGCCATTTTTATCTCTTTTATTCCTTCACATTTTCTCGTAAGATTTTGTTTAAAGAAACAGTCCCACTGTCTTTATAAAACAATTTGAAAATTCCTCGACTAGATGACTTCTGATGTATTCCCAAAATGTAACCATCTACCTAGAAGGACTTCAAACGGGAGCCAAAAAAGTCAAGAAACAAAGGATGCAAGAGCCAGATGCCCGAAGCTTGAGGACAAAGGCTGCTGGCTGTGCAGCACAGACCAAAGCCAGGTGAACACCCAGGCAGCTGGGGAGCCAGTGAGTCTGGTTCTACATCCTGTCTTCCCACTTTTCCAGGGAAACCTCTGCCACCCACATTTCCTAAGTGGTGCATTTGCTCTTTTGTTGTTCTTCAGGCCAGGCCAACTGGGTCAAATATTGTATTGTAATTACACTCTACATCCAAAGCTTTAAAAGGAAAGGAAAGGACTGGAGCGCATACTTATTTATTTATATCTCACTGCCACCTCTGGTTTAGTTAATTGCCAAGAGTAGGGAAAAGAAAAAGGCACAGAAGGGCAGGAAAGGATTTGTATTCACTTGGATGTGTCGATGAGACTAAAAGCCAGCCCTTGCTCCTTATTGCCCTTTGTTCCCACCCTCTGAAAACCTGTACATTTAACTCCACCTCAATTCTGGATGTTGGCAGTAATGGCTGACACTGATTGCAGGCCCCCTGTGGGCCAAGTGCAGTACTACATGCTCCTCATGCCCACTCATCTGATTCTCAGCACATGCCTACTAGGTGTTATTGATCCGTTTTAAAATTATAAAAGCAAAACTAAAGAAATGTAAATTACTTTCTTAGGATCTCAGAACTACTCAGAGAAGGGTGCAGGACTCAAACCTTGACCTTCCTGGCTGCAAAGCCTGTTTTCTCAATGAGGACAGACCGTGGAGTTGACCGCATGAGCTACTAGGTGTGTAAAACTAGGAAATCCACACAATGGTCATATAACTAGTAATTTGCTTCTCCTACCAATTATCCTTTGTAACAAACACACCCCGAGTAATAACAGAGAACATGATTTCCTTCTTCAAGCTCTCTTCAGAAGGTCATGACTTTTAGCAGAAGTAACTCTTTTCTATTTTTGGTCTGGCTTTAATTTGGGTAATAGTCTGATTGAACATAGATATTTATGACATTTATTAAAAGCTTTTATTACTAATTTTGCCTAGAAAAAAGTTTTAATGGAGATGTATTAGGGAATTTCCATAAAATTAATGTCCAGACTTAATGGATGTCTAAGGTATCATTATTCACGGGAATGTTCCGTACACTAGGATCCTTTGATTAGAGATTAGATACCGTTAGATCAGAACTTATTTAAAACTGGACACTTGCCAAAGTATCTAGAAATTCAATTTAAACACATTCTAGAGGCTGATGCTTTATTTAGGTTGAGTCTTTACGAGGCCAGATGAAAAGCTGCAGTTACTAAAAATCAATTAATTTGGTCAGTGGCTGGAAGACCTAAACACCACATTTTGTTCGGTCTGACTTCTGCTGAGACATACACACAGCCAATCATTTGAATCAAGATGAATTTTCCCACTGCAGAAATTGACCGCCACCCTTCCAGAAGGACATTCTTGCTGGATCGGCAGCCCGGGTCTCACATGGTCCTTGATTGGCCCCACCTTCACTGATGGTCTCAGTGAGATTTTCTGTCTTTCCTAAGACCTCAGCTCCACAACTGTGATTCTCGGCCATGTGGGGAAATCCCGGGCTAGGGACATTTTTGTACCACACCTGCCGCCAGTTCTGAGAGGTGCGCCCCTTCCTAGATTGAGAACCCCTCGTTTAGAGTTCGCTTTAAGATGCTCAGGGAAAGTGCCACACAAGAGTGTTAGTTTTAGTTTCCTCTGAGGATTCCTAAGCCGTTCTCAACACACTTTTAAGTGACTAACAACAGTTTGAAAGTGGCTGGAAATCTCAGAGAGAGGGGGGATGCTTTCCGACCCAATTAAGAACAACATTCCATTTCAGTCACATCACTCCCCACAGGTAATTTTCTGGGTTGGTGGGCACAGGGCTACCCCTGCCTGGAAACCTCTACCAGCAAAGCAGAGGGAAAGCCATTATGTCCAAGTCTGCAAGTGATGCTGCTTTCGGGAGAACTTGCCCCGAAGACTCATTTTTCAAACCCCAGTTTCTTATCTTCCTGGACCCAAACCAGAAGCAGCGCACACCAGTGGCCCACTGACATGTTTTGTTTGGCTCACAAAGCAGCGGCCCAGATGACATTTAAAACAAAACAACAACAAACTTAACTCGTTGCTAGCTTTCAAAAATTGTGAGCATTCACAGCAAATGCGTATCTTCAGCTTCTCAGAAAAATTCAGAATATGTGATACTTCTGAGCTCACACTCCCCCAGTGCCCGCGTTAGTGAGTCTCCACCCCCCGCCCTTGGCCTGGGGTCAAGTTTTTCTTACTCTTGGCTCACTTGATTTGTTTCTATTTCCTGCCTGACCTCTGTGGGCATTTGATTCTACAGCTCCATCCCAAACTGAAAAAAAACTGGATGCAGTCTCAAAAACCATACTCTCTGAACGCCTCCTTCTATGGATGAGAATTGGAGAGCTGGAGAGGAACCTGACTGGTCGCACATCACACATCTTGCCAGTGGCAGAGCTGGGAGTCTATTCCGGGTCTTCGCTCAATCCATCATCTCCAAATAAAATGAACCCCGACTGACACTCTGGCTATTAATACCAACTACAGCTAAAATGTATCGAGCCCTGAATATAAACCTGGCAGTGTGCTAATCTCCTTTAACAGGCGACTCCCTTCCACTCTCATAACAACATTGTGAGTTAGGTGTTCACGTTCAACCTGTTTTACAAACAAGGCCACTCAGGCTTGGAGAAAGTCAGAAACCATCCCTCTGTCTCACAGTGAGAGGCAGACCCATGACTGAAAAGCCAGAGTCCAATCTCTTCCCTGCCTCTCCTTCCTCTAAGCCCAGATTCACTCATTCATTCAGTAAACTCTGTGCCCGGATTATGAGCCCTGCACTGTTCTAGATGCGGAGACACAGGAGTGAAGCTCCAAAGCAGCTGTTCTCCGGGAGCGTGGAGTCCATCAGAGCTTGCCGCTGTCGTCAGCCGCCTGCATCATGATCGAGCCCCTCAGCTTATGCCATCTCACATTGTCATATGTTTCATTTGTGCAAAATTTTCTGCTTCTGTTAACTCACTAACTTCATGAAACGTCCCTCTTTTAAACTGTCCACACCTAGGATTGGCTCCTTATCACTGTTGTATAAATACCGTTAGTTTGAGTACAAATGAGCACAGAACAGACAGGACGATACAGGAAGAGAGCCAGGCTCCCATTCTTCCAGGGTTTGGCTGGTCAGCTATGATTCACATGTATGGTCCCTGTCTGCTCCTCCATAAACAAAAACTTGCCCATGTGGCCCACAATACTTGCTCAGATGCCTACCTGTCTGCACGTATCCCTCCCAACTTATCTAGCTAGTCTTCCCCGTTGACGCAGAATCTTACAAACTAGTCTGTGGAATAAAAATGAAAACTGTTGCTTTGCCTCCTAGAAGCCAATTCTGCTGTCTTCAATGAGCAAGGCAGGCCCTTACCTCTTGGGCTTTTATCCAATCAACAAGCTGATGGGTACGCACAGACACCAGCTCAAAGGAGCTGAAAGGACCCATGTGCAGTTTGATTAGAAGAGGGCGCCTGATTACATCCTACCAGAAAAGAGCTCTTCTTTACCCAGGAAGTGGACCAAGTGCCAATGCCCTCTTTGTGATGAGACCATCTGATCCCTGGTGGAGAGAAACCCCTGGGCCCTCAGCTGACAGCTGCTGTCAGCCCCCAGAGCAATTGCTGAGACTGCAGAGAGCAGACGGCAGGTGCCCTGGCCTTTAGCATGGCTGGTGTGGGGGCTAAAGCAAGACACCCAGGGGGAAGGGCAAAATACTCCTTTAGTCAGGTCACCTACACAGACAGTGAATCTCCTCACCCAACTGAAACCCCTCTGTACTACTGGCTGCCTGACATGCGAAATGCATCAGAAAAAATAAGTCACCTGACTGGGGACCTGCCTCCAAAAAAGACTCCAAGAAATAGTTCATCTTCTAAATCATTGATTTATTAATTCATTCATTAGTCATCCATTCCAAAGCAAACAAGGAGTGGGTACTAAGCGTGCCCCAGGCATTTTGGCAAATCTGCATGGACTTGTTATCCTTTAAATTCATGATTTTGAATTGTCCAAAAGTGTTTACCTGAGGGGAAAGAGCTTATGCTTCAGGATTATATAGACCTATATTTTATTTCAATTTGAACTTTTTTTTTCAGCCATTCTCCAGCCCTGCAACATTTATTCACTGACAGCCCCTACAAGGTTCACTTTCTCTAAGCAACCCTGTGAGGTATTAAAATTGTAAGTTTATATTGTGCATCGTCCCAAGATTAAGTTTGATCATATATAAAGAGCTTACACAAATGCTTCCTACCCAGGAAAGCACTCAATAAACGAAGACTTTAATTTTAATCTATTACGTTACTAAACATTATTTTTAAAATTGCACCCCCCCAAAAGTTAAGGATCAGCCATGCTTCCTTTAAATGCATAGGTTAATACAGGCACCCACCTGTTTTACTGAAGGCAGAACATGAGAAGCCCCCACAGCAGCTATGCAAGAGCAGGACTGCAGAGGAGAGCTGTTTGACTCTGCATTCTATTCTACGATTGTTAATAGCTACACATTAGAGAAAATGATGCAAGTGTGACACAAAGAAGCACTTGAAACAGAAAAATACTTAAAAGCAAGGGTCATGAAAAAATATTCTCAAGATTTCAAGAGGATATCATGGGAAAGACGGCAGTAGTAAAGCAAAGGACACACACACACACACACACACACACACACAAGGGGGGCAGTAATGAAAAGCTCTCATAGGGTTCGTCAGCCTTGGGAGAGTGGCAGCACAGCGAGAGTGAGAGCGGCCACCAAAGCCAGGTCAACGAGGTAAAAGACTATGAAACACAGGGCCTGTAACTTCCACTATTAGCAAGACAAACACACCAAATATCAGAGACAAAAATCTAATCAAAAAGTCATAACTTGAGCCCTATCAAGAAAAACTTAAATTTTCAATAAAAAAAATACACTTTTAAAATACATTTCTTAAAAGAAACAAGAAATTGCACATTAATTCCAGATTTGAGTTGATGGCATAATAGTGCATGAGATGAGATGAGATAAAATCTTTCTTCTGATCCTCTATTTCTACCAGCTTTTGAAATTCTGTGCAGAAAAAAAATACATTTAGCTATTGATTCTCTTACTTGTTCAACACTTTGTAGGATGGCTGGTATACACGTGTAACATGCAAATGAAAATAGGTTCAGTATCTTTAAATTATTCAGACAGATATATTTTCCATTATTCAAAGCAATTTCCTGTTGCTTTTTCTATAACATGAAGATTTAAATGTGGTGTTCATAGTATCTACAATTTAAAGGAAAAATCAACATCTGACATTTTTTCCACACAAAAAGTAGACGCTGATATGAAAACTTACCTGATAAGGAGCATCATGATAGAATGTCCCTAAAGTAGACTTTGGGTGTGCTAAACATGATGAAACAATTTTAAATGGGTACAATCTACATATTAAAATGAACTGTATACAATTTAGGAAAATGCTAAATTAAATATAACTAACTGCTGTTTCAATGAGTTTCAAACCGTAATTTCCAATTTTACCAAAGTAATTTGGACCAGCTATGGAGATATGCCAGTTTTGTATTTCTGGGTCCTTCATACTACTTTCCAAAATAAAAACCCATCCCTAGTTTATATTGCAGTTACTCAAAATTCACTTAAGTATAGTGTATTCAATTGGCTGCTTACCACCAAGAAAATTGAGTCTTTCTCTATTTACATGGCCTTGAAGTTTCTGTCTCTCCGGCTGGCTTTTTATTCCTTTGCCCTGTGTTCCTTATTCTGCCTCTCCAGAGGCATAAAAGAGCAGACTTACAATTCTATGGGGTAAGCATAAAGAATAATTCTTCATTGGCATCGAAGCAGAAAAAAATGCTACCTTCTTGAACAAAAGATTATAATAATCTCTGTGCAATTCTAGCGAATATTGATGACTTTTAACCCTAGCGTCTACATTTCCATCTTCACAAAATCACCTTCTCCTTTGAGGGTTTTCCCCTTCCCTGATCTCATGTTATGGGACCTGAGTAGGGCTCACCCTAGCCTAAAGCACACAGACATATATTAATCTGTTCACTGCATTTCTCCTCTCCCGGCCACTGGTGCACAGATGTGGTCAAATCTACTCAATTTTTAGAGAATTTTAGGAACACAGCAGATCAGGGTTTTTCACTGTCTGGCCACAACAAGCCCGGTGTACTACAGAATATAGAGTGCCTAGCACACAGTATTCTTGGTAAGTGTTAGTTTTCCTTCTTTCCTACCCTTCAGATATGTTCATTTCAGATGTCATGTGTAAGGGAAATCATATGGTATTTGTTTTTCTCTGTCCTACTTATTTCACATAGCTACTACCCTCTAGACCCACCCATGTTGTCACAAATGGCAAGGGTTCATTCACATTTTATGGCTGAGTAATATTCCACTGTATATAAACTAAATTGTCTTTATCCATTCATCTACTGATAGACGCCTAGATTGTTTTCATACCCTGGTTATCATAAGCTTTTGAAATTTTTAAGACTTGCTTTATACCCAGCATATGGATCTCTCAGTAAATAAATGTTTGTACTATATAGATGTTGAGTATAGAGTCTTATAAATTTCAATTATGTCAAGTAGATAGACAATATCAATCAATTCATCTACATCTCCAATATATTTTTTGTCTACAGATTCTAGCAATTGTGTTAGATAACCTGTATTATAATAACTGCTTATTATAACAATTTTGGCTACTTATTATAACAAGTTCAATTATGATTATAGATCTGTCAATAACTCTTTTGACTTCAGCTAGATTTCCCTTTATGTTTTTGAGTTTATGTTGTAGGTTATTATTATATTTCTGTTGAATCTGTTCCTTAAGTACTATTAAAGGTTCCCCTTTATTTCTAGTAATACTTTTTACCTTAACGTCTATTTTGTCTGTTATTACTTTTATTTAGTGTTTGCAGAGTATATCTTTTTTCCATTATTTTACTTTTAACTTTTCTATGTCCTTATATTTAAAGCATGGCTCTTGTCAGCAGCACACCATCCTGGGAGGACGGACGGGTTAAAATTAAGGAGTTAAAATTAAGTTGATTTAAAGAAAACAATTTTAAAGCTACATTTCCTGTACACCTGAGCTTATAAAATAAAATCCACACTCACTGTACCTACATGTAGGTGTGTGTGTGGTGAGTACCTGGCCCAAGAACAAGGAACTTGGGACTCATTATAACAGCAAAGTGGTTCAGAGCACAGACTCCCTCCTGGCTCTTCCAGCTTCCTGCCAGCAGTGGCCTGGACAGCAATTCTGCAACCTATTTGCACAAAGATGAGAAAATGTAGCCTGGAGGAGGATGGGCCTGGGGGAGGAGAGAGATCTCTCTGTACCTAGAGAAACCTCTTTACCTAACACAATGTGTACACGGTAGCAGAGAAATATACCTACATTCTCTAAGAAACAAGTGGTCCTGATACTAGTTTCAGAAAAAGTTGTTTATACCCCAGGCATGTGAATTTTTCACTTATACATCTGCTGACTCTCGTGTTAGATTCGAAACTCAAAAAGATTCAATGCGTAGTTATTACTATGTGAACAGTGCAACCTGCAATTAAAATCTGAACTTGTCTTACAGTTTCTGCACTATCTCCAGGGTGGCCCAACTTCTTGAAATAAATGACACAACAACGTTTAGGAAATCTTTCTTCAGCTACTAGAAAAGTAAAATTATTCAGTCATATTCTCCTCAGTTCAAATGGTCCAGGGAGGGCCACAGAGCTAAACAGTGGCAGAGCTGCACTCTTTACCCAGTTTTTTCTGCATGACAACAAAAGACCAGACCTATCCATCTAGGGGTATATTTTTCAAAATATTACACCAAGAAATATTTGAATGCAATAAGTATGTCAATGCAGCTGTATGGTTAAGTGTTCTAACCTCTGAAGTCAAAAATTCAAATTTATAGTTGCCACATTAAGCATAGATGTTAAAGCATTAAAGTTAACACCATATACAGTCGTATAAAATATTACATGTGTAAAGGGGCTGAGTTACGTTCATACTGGGAACCATAATTTAGAATTTCCTGACTTCTGAACATGTAACACATCATAGTAATTGATCTAGCTCCTTGGAGCTAATATAAAATATCTTGTTAACATGTTTTCTGTCCAATTCTTTCATCATTTACCTTTGGCTCTTGGAGAAACAATTCATCATGCTCAAATGTTTGCACACACCTGCACTGAGCTACTACAGCAATGGGAAAGCCAATGCAGCCAGGACTGAGCGAACAGACCTGGAAATCAGGCAGGAACGTTGCTGGTGTGGACACCTAGTCTGGATCCTGCAATGACACTTTGCCTTGGGAGTCTGAGTTTTGTTTGCTTTGTCTTGTCACAGGGACAGTCTCATATTCTGCTGGGTACTGTGGGGTACAGGACATCAAGGTAGCTTATACACGCAGAATGTCTACAGACTACCACTTCATAAAGCTGATGCAGCAGAGGAAGGGACGGCCTACGCCAACAGGGGATGTGACATGGATTTCCTGGCACCACAAGAGAATCACACTGCAATGGACTAAATGTTCGTGTCCCTCCCAAATTCTTATGTTGAAATCCTAACCCTCAACGTGACGGCATTTAGAAGAGAAGCCTTCAGGAGGTAATTATATCAGGAGGTTAGAGCCCTCATGAATGGTATTAGTGCCCTTACAAAAGGCATCCCAGAGAGCACTCCAACCCTTTCCCGCCACCATGCTGCTACTCGGATCTTGGACTTGCAGCCTCCAGAACTGTGAGAAGTAAATTTTTGTTGTTTTTAAGCCACCCAGTGGGTGGCACCTTGTTATAGCAGCCAGAACTGAGGCATACAATCTTTAAAGCAATCCTCTGCCAAGTACTGGGGCTAGGTGTTCTTCCCCTCAACAGACCTTGTGTCTTTATTTCATTTGACTGAGTCTCAAATTCACTGTATACTAACCCACTTCTCCTTAGTGTGTACCTCCTGCTGCCTTGCTCCTCACCAGGCAAAGAAAACTAACAGTTTAAAAGATATTACCATATTTCAGGCACTGCCTAAAGCACCTAAGAAACACTGATGCATTTAATCCAGTAGAGTAGACATTGGCAAACTATGGCCCATGAA
>PVKM010043868.1:0-12394 GCA_004027735.1 Carollia perspicillata | reverse complement strand
CCCTGCCTGACTCAGCCTGGGAAGTGTGCCAGAGGCAGCTGCGACCTTGTACGGGAACAGACGGCTCCCGGGGGCGAATCTGGCAAGAGGAAGAATATTCATTGTTCCCTTTGAGACCTGCTCTGTCCTGTTGCTATGAAACAGACACTTGGGCTAAAGCCAACCCTGACCAGAGAGGATCCCTGTGTTTCTCCAACTATCATCTGTAAGTGATACCAGTAGCATTTTGAGCACTGGTTGATGAGCTTTATGTGCCTACTATGTGTCTCTGAGCTGAACCCAGTAAGAATGCAGGGAAGAAGCTGTTCAGGGCCTTTCTCCTTTGAGGGACTAAGTCACCTTTCCTCCTCAAGCGAATCACACGCTGGGCATTTTTACTTCTCATCTGTGATGACCGGGCAGTTCTGCGGGCAGAGCCCCCCCATCAGCTGCCCCGTACCTTCACTGCACAGCGCTCCCGCCCCGTTCTCTGCAGCCTCCTGCCCAGCCTCGAGAGCCTGGGCTGGGGCCTCAGAGGGCCCCTAGGTCTATGTGCCCGTGGCCTGTGCCAGCATGACCCCCACCCTTTGTCCCTGTAACTTCGTGGGAAGTCCAGCGCCCACCTGAACGGAGTTCTACGCCCCTCCAGGACTCCAGTGGTCTCAGCAGTTTTTGCTCCTTTTCTGCTGGCCCACATGTGAGTTTTTAGCTTTAGAGTATCTAGGTTGTGTTTCAGCGTGTTCAAGCTGAGCTTTGCGCTATTTAAAAAGAGCCTTAAGGTTTTCACATGAAGTTCCAGTTTGTTAGATGTGCCATGAGCTCCTTTATTTTCTGTGCTGCACGATGAGACCCTAGCGTGGTGCTCTCTCGCTGAGGCCGCTGAGTTCTGTCGTGCGTGTGTGGTAACCTCTGCATGTTCATGTGCCCGATACCGGGCCTGCGCATCTCGGTCACCTGCTCAGCCGACCAACGCACTTCGTCTATCCCGTGTCCTTCCTACAACTGGTGTTTCTTACTTTACTTTTCCTTCTAGAAATGCCATGGCCCTATTGTCAGGCACAGAGCAATGACAGCCACCCCCGTCTTATTTCTGACCACACATGGAATCTAAGGGTGGCCTCCTGGTACTTCTGTTCGTTCCGGAAGACACGCCGTCCCGTGCCTCCTGAGACGGGCCCGGCTCCGGGAGGTGCCAGCCAAGAGGGACGAGGGTGAAGCGTGTTCACAAGGGGCTGTAGCCAAGAAGGGGGTGCAGGACGGCTGGGAGGAGGGGAACGTTGAACCAAAGTGTGGCAGCCTCCAGGGGAAACGGCGGGGTGGCAATCACCCCAAGTGGCTCCACAGTGAGCCCAGTGTGCGAGCAGTTACCAGGTGAGTGTGCCCGAGATGGCGCAGGCTCGGGCAGTGGTGCCTGCACAGCTGAGGCTACCTGGGGCCCAAGGTGGGTGGCAGGTGGCAGTAGGGGGCGCAGCCTCTATGCAGGCGGCCAGGTGTGAACTGTTTCCTTGTGGAGTGTGACAGCGGCGCCTCTGCACCCGGCAGTTGCAGTGGGTCCACTTCCAATTTCCCGATCTTCCTTTTCACTGACTGAAATTTCACTGATGCCTTTTTTGCAGCTACTGAAAAGGGTCCCCTGTTGACTCTGTCACCTCCATAAAGCGCCTCATCTTTGAATATGTTGGGTAAACGGCACTTGGACAGCACGTCCCTTCTGTGTCCCATGTGCTGCCGGACAGGGTTTGTGATGTGTTTTATAGAAATTCTGGCTCTATTTTCACAAAAAATAGAGTGGCACGGACTGTCCTCCTCCTTCTTCTATCTGGCTCCACGCGGTCTCGTGGCTCGACCTGCGATTCTATCCCCAGTGAAACCATGGCCACAAGCCGGAGACTCTTAGAAAGATATGGCAACCAATCGACGGCACCCCCCCTGCCCCCAACTTTCTCATCAATGTTATCATTATTGTTGTTGTTGTTACTGTTGCCCCAGGAACCCAGTAAGGGCTCTCGAACACAGGAGCGGCACATGAGTCATTCCCAACTCAGGTCTGCAATGCCGAAATTTTTAGCTCTTGTATGTTTGAAAGTGTATTTATTTCTTTTGCATTTTTGAAATACATTTTTTTCTGGGTATCCTGCATTAGAAGGGGTCACCCAGCCAAACACGTTTGGGGCTAATGCACTCCACACGCTTTGCTGCAAACTTGACGGGCGCACAGCTCTGCGAGGGCCCACAGGACGCCAGCCCCGAGCAGCGCAGGGTCGGGGGCCCCACACAGCCGAAGGACCATTGTAGCCTTGGGCTCCCCAAACACTTAGCTGCCGGTAGCCCTGGCGCCTGGACCCTTACCAGTAACACAGGTATCAATTAGCACGTGTTCTGTATGTTCTGCGTGTTATGTACTACATTCTGACAAATTAAGCTAGAGAAGAGAAAATGTTGTTAAGAAAATCGTAATGAAGAGGAAACACGTTTGTCGTCTTTATTGAAAAAGTCTCCGTGTCCATGGCCCCGCTCTGTGTGAGCCTGTGCCGACCACAGGCCGACCGCGTGGAAGAGCCATTGGCTTGAAGCATCCCCTGGCTTCGCTGGGCGAACATTTAATTACAAGTCAGACACCCAATGGGAGAGCCTTCGGAGAGCCGACGGCACCGTCTGCAGCATTTGGGTTCAGCTCGCCCATGACCCTCATCGTAGGTCCCTCGGGGAGGACCCTGTGTCCGTCTGCCCCCAGCTGCTCGCGTGGAAGCCAGGACCCATTTCACACTCAGGAGGGTTCACAGGCCCAGGGCGAACCCAGCCGGGCCTGGGTGTGCAGCCCTGTATTACTTGGCAGTGGCTACCCTTATAAAATCTTCCCATGCGTTTAAAAAACAGTCATTCCCTGAATGTCTTTTGTTTTCTGTTGAAGTAACCTCATACACAATGTGACACAATAAAGGAAAATGTTGACTAACTCCAGTTTTCTTAGGAAAAGCTCTGTGTTCTAACTCCGTAATGTCACACGGCCATCTACACGTCATTGCGTGCCTAGGATGGGGTGGGGTGATTCCATTGCCTGGAAACACGGGAGAAAAGGGGCAGAGGCCCTAATCAAGTCACAGACTAGCAGGGAAGACCTGTAACGAATAGGCGAACACGCACGTGAGATTCCAGCACACTGATCAATCCTATGAAACAACAGGCGAGAGGCTGGGAAACAGAGCGGGGTTGGCGGCCGCCTCGGGCAGGCCCAAAGCCATTCACAACGTGTGGTTTTAAGTAAAAAGCCCAACAGAGGTCTCGCCTGTCCTGCAGCACCACGTCACCCGAAGGAGACTTCGTTGGGTGACGTGCTGTTATGTCAAAGTCCCAGCCGCCCTTCGGGGACAGAGCAGTCCCCGTCCCTAGCAGATGGTCTCAGAGTCTCAGCAGCGACACGGGAGTGGCAGCTCGCCCACCGTTTGGTTGGGTGGGCTGCAGTCACCCAGCCGAAGAATCTGGGGTGCCAACGCCCCACCCGGCCTTCACAGAGATGCTGCGGCATCCATGGCAACGGAGGAGACCCCGGCAACGCTCCTGCCCCCCCGCAGTTTCAGACTTTGCGCTTCGTGGATGGGGTGCCTCTGAGCGATTTGGCGGTGCCGTTGGGGGCACTTCTCTCCACTTCCATCGCACTTCGCACGTCTGTGCGTTTGTAGGTTCGTCGTGTGCGCCGAGTCTCTGGCAGTCACTCCTGCCCACGTTATGCCCCCAGGCCCTCCCCACCAAGCGCTGGCTATCATGGCTACGGAACCTCTTCTCCGTTTTTCGATGGTTTTCTCTGTGGGTTTTTTAGATGGTTGTGTCCCTGTGTCTTCACGTCACCAACTCTTTCTTCCTCGGCGTCTGACCTGCCTCTGACCCCACACAGCGAATCCCTGAGCCTCGGACCCTGTAGATTTCATCTCTAGAAATTCGACTGGGATCTTTTCCAATTTTCACTGTTTCTACTTGACGTGTTCCGTCTTTCCGCTGGCTTCCCACACCTGCGGACACAGTCACAGTGACTGTCCGACACTTGCACCCACTCAGGCCTCTGCGCCAGGCTTCAGTCTGGGCAGATGGATGTTTACGTCCTCCTCGGCCCTGCCCCTGTTTCTGTCCACGCCTTAGGGGCTGTGAGTGGACAGTGCTGAGCGTCTGGGACGCAGCTGGGCTCCTGGGCACCGGCGTGGTGCTCGCGGGCCCTGCTCCTCAGCAGGGCTGGCACAGCCTTCTGTCGGAGGCGCGTTATTCTCGACACTGGGGCCAGGCCCTGCTGAGCACCCTGCCCGCTGCCCGCCCGTGACGCAGCTGTCCTTCCCGGTTGGCTGGGGGAGGAAGTGAGAATAAAGTCGGGTGCGTGCAATGTTCCAGAAGCCAAGAGAAGAAAGGGTCTCAAGAAAGGAGAAGTCAGCTCCAAAGACTACTCTGTAGCTTCAGGAGGAGGAGCCACGTTCCCTGCCACCCCGACAGGACCCCAAAACTCACGCCCTTCCTCACCCGCCACATCCGAAGCCCTTGCCGCACCTCATGTGGCTGGGTCTGCAGTTTGACGACGATGCCTTGAAGCATCTACGAGAAGCCAGAGGGAACAAAACGAATGGAACAGGGTGGGCGTGGGGCGTGCCTCCAGAAGGACATTTATCTTAGGCAGCCTGGACCTCTGCTCCTTCCTGTGGACCAGACGAGGTTGGCGTGGGGGGCGGTGTCCGGGAGCCTCCCACTAGCTGCCCACCGAGAGCCCCCGCGTGGGCCCCGCCATCCCTCTGCCTGGGCAGGAGCCGCCCGCTTGCCTGCGCTCCCTCCCGGTCCTGGGAGTCGGCCCCTGTTCCTCAGCTGCCTGTCGGGCTGCCTGCACCCAGGTGTCCGGATCCAAGATGAAACCTTCGATCTCCGGACTCACTGTGTCTCTCCGCCGTGAAATGATGGATTGGCCGTCCACATTCTTAGCTGAGTTATCTCGTTTTGGAGAGGGTCCTGGCCCTGTGGGCCAGCCCCGGGGCAGGAGGAGCCGGGAGATGGGTTTATGATGCTGTTCGGCCTTCATCTGGGTGATGGATGGGCCGTGTTAGCAGTCCCCCCGGGGGAAGGGGTGATCGTGCGTCCTCATTCACAGGGTACCTGAGGAAAATGTGATGCACGGCGGTGCAGGGTCAGATGGGATAAAAAAATCCATTTGTTATTTCAGCTGTTCCTGAACATCACTTTTTCCCATCTTCAGGCCTGTGATATTCTGAGAGGCAGGAGATGGCTCAATAAAAACAATCTCATGGCAAGATTTCTGCAAAGTGAGGTCTTTTCTCTCTCCCCTGGCAAACAATTAGAGAGACGGCTCGGCCGCATGAGTGATGAGCAGGTGAGTCAGGTGGTCTTCCTGTGCCCATGCGCCTTCATGTCCGTAACACACGTGGCCCCCTCAGTGACCGAGGCCCTCTGGCATTGGGCGCCCCAGTCTTGTCCAGGCTGCTGTGAGGATGTGGTGGGGAGTTCAGTGCTTCACCCCCCTGGGCCAGAAGGTCAGGCCCCAAGTGGTCCTACACAGACCAGCAATCGGATCCTTGGGTCCCTGGAACTGGCAGGGTCTCCTTACATCCACATGAGGGTAAAACACCACCTCTCCCTGGGGACAGGGCAGACCGACCGCAGTGTCCAGGATGAGAGGACCTCAGCGCTGGCCATCCTGCACCACAGGTGAGGAAGGATCCCAGGACTGCTCCCCGATCCCGGGAAAGCCTTTCTGCTGGGGGCTGGCACCCCACCTGCCACCCAGGGGCTGCTCTGTGGCAGGGACTCTGAGCACTTCTCCTGGGCCCTTTGACATCAGTGACATGCCCACCCCACCCTGTGATGGTCCAGCTGTTCCTGACTGCATTCGATGAACAGTATCCCAGCCCCGGGCAGTGTCGGAGGGACCAGTGGTTGGCAAGGCCTGGAAACAGCTGCAAAGGACACTGTGAAGGGGAGCTAAGCCTTCTGTGGGGTCGCTCCAAGCTCAGGGGGACCTAGAAGGGCCAGCTTCCCTCTGGGCATTTCATGCTGGCCTCCCGGCCCAGCTCCACACATTACCTGGAAACCAGCTCCTCCAGAAGCCTCCGTCCCCTTCCTCCTTCCCTTCCTGCTTCTCCCGCCCCCTTAGTCACCCCTGTAAAATGACTGGGCCTTCTGGAGTGGGCTCCGGGCACCCATCTCTCCCTGGGCCAGAGCCAGAGCCCGAGCCGCTCGGGTGACCTGAGGCCCGAAGCCTGGGGGGTGGCACCGAGGCAGCTTTGCCGAGGGTTTTGCTCATCTTCCCAGCTCTCTTGTTCCCACTCTGAAGGGCTCTGGTTGCTGTGGAAACAGCGGGGTCCTGGGGGCACGCAGGCGGGCAGGTCTCCCTCCAGGGCGAAGGCACAGGTGGCACTGGTGGGCAGATGCGAAGGGCCGAGGCCACTGTGCCACGCTCTTCTGCACCCCGAGGGCTCGTGCTTCCCGACCTCCTGCCTGGACACCGAGACCGAGGCCCCCGCCACACAGACATCCCGCCCCATGTGCCCTCTCCATGCCACAGGCCCGCTCTGTGCCAGCCCGTCAAACACCGCCCCTCCGTCCGCCTGTGGCACTGCTGACCCCTGGCCCAGGAGGTCTGCCATACCTGCGGAGATGAAAAGTGTGAGTGCGCGTGTGAGCATGCAATTGTGACTGTGTGTGTGTGTTTGTGGCTGTGTGTATGAGTGTATGATTGTGTGAGTGCACGAGTGATGTGTGAGCAAGCATGTGTGAGTATGTGCATGTGAGTATGTGAGTGTGTGTGCAGATGTGAATGCTCGAGTACGAGTGTGGATGTGTGTGAATGAGTGTGTGAGTATGCATGGGAATGAATATGTGTGAATACATGAGTGTATGTGTGTGAGGGCATATGCCTGTGTGAATGAATGTGAGTGTGAGTGTGCGCGCACACACACACACAGAGGATATGACCAAAACTGATGCGTCGGCAAGGCCTTTCCCACTCCCCGGTCTTTTGCACACTCGTCTCTGAGCCCAAAGTCTCTGTCGATGTCGAACCACGTCTGGGGTCAGGACAGGGCAGGCACGCTCACAGCACAAGAGGACCTGAGGTGACCAGGGCGTTCCTGTGGGGCGAACACGCTCCCTGCTGCCTGGTCTCCGCCCCCTGCCGTCCACCCTCCATCCAATGGCCTCCATGCGGCGCACAGGCACAGCCAGGAGGCAGGGGGCCGCCGAGACCCACCACAGCCAGGCAAACCCACTGGTAAGGTGGTGGCACAGCTCATGCACAGCTCAGCTCCTGCGGCCTCTCCTCGGCCGTCCTTCTGCCCCTGAGCCCAGCGTCCTGCCGGTTCCTTCCCCTCCTTTCAGGGCAGGCAGCAGAGTGGAAACTCGGTCCCCCCTGGGGGCACCACGCTGCGGAGCCATTAGCTGCGTCAGAAGCCCAACGGGAGATTCACGTGACCGCTGACCCCGGCGGAGAGTAGAGAGCTGAGCCGATGCAGAGTGAGCAGGAGGAAGGGGCCGGCAGACAGAGGGGTCAGCCCGGCAGGCTCCGCACGGAAGGACGGGCCCCAGGGCCGCCCTGTGGACCACCGTGTCCACAGCCCTGGCCACACACAGAGGAGGGAGCCCAGTGTCTTGATCAGGACTGCACAAGTGGGGCGGGGGGCCGCCTGCTGGGTCTCCAGCCCCCTCCATGCAAAGCACCCCCTCCCGGGCCGGGCTCAGGACCAGCCAGGCCCAGAGCCAGCTGTCAGCAGGCGGATGTGCCGGGGGGAGCACTGGCTGTGGGGAGATGTGGGTTGGGATGAATGCACGAGCTGCCACCTTGGCAAGACAGGCGGCCATGCTTCCATCAGCTGCAGGGGCTTGGTGGGCCCCCGGAGCTGGGACAGAGCAGGCCTCTCCACCCCCACAGTGGGAACGCCCCGAGTCTCCCCAAATCTCAGTGTCTTCTTTGCTTCGTCCTGGTTTTTCTCTCCCCACGCCTCCCAGGACAGAATCTGCCAAAAGGACTGCTGGCCTGCCCTGTGTGTGGGGAATGCCCTTTGAAGTGACAAGCTGTTTATCTGAAGACCCGATTCCCAGCCTCTCTCAGCTTTGATTAAAAACATTTGTAAACAAGCTAATGATCGTCACAGAAGTCCCATCCATGACACAATGAGAACAGAGCAGTCTGCTCGGCTGGTAATGGGGAAATAGTTTCCTTCTGAACTTTCCAGATGGGACTGTGACGCGCAGTGCAATGGGAGGTCACGGGCGGTGGTGCCCCCTGAGTGCACAGATATTTGCCTTCCACGCCCGGAGGCACAGCGGGAGCTGTCTGTCAAAGCAAGTCCTGTAGCATCTACTCGGCTCCAGTGCCAGCAGACCGATAAGCCAATTAATTCCGGACACATTTAAAACAAATGCAAACGACCACTGTTTTCTGGCGGCCGCCGTCTGTGCAGAGCAAGCTGTCGGGCATCTGCGTGTCCGCCCAGCCCAGCCAGGGCCCCGGGCGAGCTGTCCACCCGGGCCTGTCGGTGCCGACAACGGGCAGCGTTCAAAGCTTTGCCAACTGGAGAGAAACTTCCAGAACCACTTCCTTTCAGCAGAGAGAAATTTGCAGTAAAATAAAAATATCTGAGTGAGGTGCTCTTTAAGAAGAAAACCAAGATCCCACCCAGCACGCCGAAGCCGGGGCCACGGGGTCCCAGTGAAGTGACTTCACGCCTTCAGAAGCTGCGGTGATGGACGCTCACGGCGCAGATCTTTCTGGTCCACGTTCGCCCAGAAGGGTGAAGATTTCCGGCGTCTGAATCAAGACGAATACCTGAGCGTCGGTGGCGGTGGCGACCCATCCACCAGGAGCCTGGCAAAGATGGCTCAGCGTCGCTGGGACGGAGCCTCGAACGAAAGGGCCCACGTTCGAGTGAAAGGACGGTCTCCAGTCTCCTCACACCCGCGAGGAAGCCCCGTGCCAGGGAGCCGCGGACGAAGGTCACAGACACGGTCCATGCTGCCTCTTGCATCTACCTGTGGGTGCCTCACCTTTCGGGAACAGCATGCTCCCCCAACAGGTCCAGCCCGACGTACGACGGGCAGGTGTGCACGAGCTACAGGTGGTTTGGCCACATTTCCGCAGGACAAGCCCTTGTCCTCGTGCACTTAGATGAAATGTTGCATGGTTTATCTGTGTGCATGATAACTACGCACACGTCTAGTCATGTCTGTACGTGAGTGTCTGCATGTATGTGTCTGCGAATAGCTGTGTATCCATAGCTGTGTGTGTGTGGCGGGGGGTGTAGAGAGGGAGAGGGAGAGAGAGGGAGGGAGCAGTACAGCCGATAGCTCAAACAATGACCTGAGGTACATTGTTTGTACCGTCTGGGTGACCTGAGCCGACAGCTTTGTGATGTCGTCACCCGTTCTGCCCCCAAATTTAACTGCCTGAGGAAGAGGGGGCACTCACGTTCAGCCGCTCGCCAAGTGGTCCTGCCCAGCCAGGGGCTCCAGCCCCGGAATCGGTGGCACCGGGGAGCCACCCACGAGGCTCCAGAGGAGACCGCGTGTTCACCAAACTCCAGAGGGGATTTTGCTCCAAATCTGTTGAGGAAAGCATCGTATTCCTTCTAAACACAAACTGATGGAGGCTGTCACCCAAACTGAACCTTGTGCTCCATCAGACGTTAACCTGACGTTTCGCGCCAGCGCGGCCAGGCAGGGTGGCACGTGCTGGCCCCCACATTTCTGTGAGGTGGCTCTTCCAGGAGTGGCCTTTGCTGACACGTCCATCACGTGGGTGCGTGGAGTGATAGCCGCCCGCAGAGCCCGTTGGCCTGGGTGAGCAGCAGCGTCCCCCTCCCACCCTGCCTGGAGAGTGGACGTGGGCCTCCACCCCAGGAGTGGGGCCCCTCGCTGTGCCCCAGGCCTTCAGGCAGGGGGAGGGGCCTGAACACACTGGCTGCAGCCTCCTGACAGGTCTCCCCAGAAGGGCCGTCGCTCAGACCTCCCTGGTCGAAGAAAGCTCAAGTGCTATTTCTGGACTTCCAGGGCAGCGCTTTGATTCTGCATCTGGTCTGGAAGGCTCCAAGCTGGAACCTGTGTGGCCAGGACAGTGGTGGCCCCTGTATGGGTCCCCGGGCTGCCAGAGCAGAGACCACACCCCGGGCAGCTTAATCCGACTCATTCTCTCCCGGCTCTGGGGAGTCGGAGCCTCAGTGACCGCAGGGCCGGCCGTCGGGGGGAGCCTCGGGAGACTGCCCCGACGCGGCTCGCCAGCAGCCCTTGGCATCCCTGGCTGTGGACGCGTCCCCCTAACCCTGGCCTCTGCCTCCACAGGCTTCCTCCCACCGAGTGTCCCCTCCCTCCTGTCTCTCCTGAGGACACCAGCCTTGGATTGGGGTTCACCCTAAGTCCAGGCTGATGGAACCACGAGACCTTAACTTACATCTGCAAAGACTACATTTCAAAGAAGGCCGCGTTCCCAGGTCAGGGGGCTAGGACGTCTTTGGGGGGCACTGTTCAGCCCTCTCCACGTCCTCTGCTCTCTGGGGACGTAGAGAAGACTGCTCAGTGACACCAAGTCTGCGGGGACAAGAGGCAAAAGTAACCTGGAGAGCCTAGAGCCCTGGTCAGAATGGCAGGGGAGGGGGAGGGGCTGCACGAAGGGGGCCCCCCGGGAGCTGAAGTACGCGCAAGCAGAGAGGAGGAGGAGCAGGCTGGGCCTCGGGGCGCCCTGCACGGAGGCCACGTGCTGAGGAATCCCCTCCCTGGGAGTGAAATGGCTCAGCGCCCTGTCCAGCTCCCAAATGCCACGGCACTGTTTGCACGAATGAATGAATAACCAAGCAAGTGAATCAAGTCAATAATTTAAACTCCTGAGGTCTCGGCATTCCCTTCAGCATTCCATTTGTCAAATTTAAAATGAGAACAAAACAGCCGAAATGAGACAATTTCCCCATTCTAATCACAAATTCTCCCTCCTCTATATCACCCCATATCACAATGTAGAACACGCTATTATGCTGAAAAATCAGATAATGCAGCTCAGGTTATGAGGCTCAGAATTAAGCCTCTAGGAGGCAAAATAAACCTAGAATATTCAAGTCAAGTGTGGGCAGCCCGGGGCACTGGCAGGCAGCAGTTTCTGGCTCTGTGCCGTCCACAAGTGACATGACTTCCTGCCTCAGCCTCCCGTCGGTAAGGTTGCCCAGCGTCCCCTCCGCAGGGGGCAGGGGCCAGGGGCCGGAGGACCCCGAGACGGCCCATCCGCACACTCAGGGGAGATCTGAGCACTCAGTGAGGGCCCTGCTTCCAACGAGGAGCAAGGAGGACAGCGCCAGCCTCACAGAGAACCTGCCAGTGTCGTGCGTGGTCCCAGACGCCGACGGTGCGTGTCAGTCCCGAGATTCTGGGAGTGCGTGGCCTCTTTCCCGCAGTAGCTCAGCCCGTTTTGTTGCCTCCCATCCTGGGGGCTCTGTGACCGGGCGTGTGCCGTCCACCCTTCGGTCTCCCCGACCTGCTGGCCCTTCCGTCACCGGACGTGCCCCGGCCTGGCCGTACTTCTCGCTCTCACATCTTGTGTGCACGATGTTAGCCCTGCCACCCTGCTGTCGGCTCACAGTCCGCCTGTGGGGGCGTGCAGGTCCGTGGCTCGCACGGACACAGTTTCGCACACTCACACATGCAGTTTTATCATGGTGAGGTATGGGGATAAAGTCCTCCTCTCTAACACTTCGAGTGTGTAATCCCGCGGGGCTAATTGCACTTGCATGTGGTGTGCCCGCTGCCACCGTTAAAGGTCTTTCTCCAGCTCCTGCACAGAGTTGGAGTCTTTGAAACGCACGTCTGTAGTCCAGCTTTTGTGGTTGTCAACGTGGCACGGCGTGGCTCAGCTGCGCCGTCATCAACCTCTGAAAGATTTTTGCTAAAGATCTGGCGAAATGACACTGATTCTGGGTTCTTAAGAAGCGTTGTTTCGAGAGCTGTATTTTAAGCCTACGCAGCAGCTGGCAGCTCCACGTGAGGGGGACAGTGACCTCATGCACCCCCACCTGTCCGTGGAGATTGCCACCAGCTGTGCTGGGACTGGATGGCGAGGTGCTGGCATCAGAGTGGTGAGTGCACCCGCCAATGGCTGCGGCGGAGCATCCGAGTTCCCTGGGGTTTCGACCACAGTGGGTCAGCGCCCCCGACTCCGTGTCGTGGCTGCTTGCCTCCGGGGATGGGTGCTGCCTCACGAGCTGGCCGAGGGCGTTCAGTTCCAACGGCCCTTCACAGAGCACAGCGTGGCCCTGACTGCGAGCCCCCAGGCTTCTTCCAGCTGGGCACCCTCCCACGGGGCACCAGGTGGGCCCACGGTGCGCAGGGCAAGTGGGCACACACCTGACTTTCAAGCCCAGCCCCAAGCGAGGCTGGTGGGTCCTGGCTGAGAGGT
>PVKM010043867.1:0-12406 GCA_004027735.1 Carollia perspicillata | reverse complement strand
GATGATTTAATGTAGCAGGAGGAGAGGGACTCTAAAAACCAAATAGTGCAGCCATACAGTTCTAATAAAATTAGTCTATTATGTGCAAATTGATTGCTAGTGCTTAGATTTACATGATGTTTATGATATCAGAATATCTGACAAAAATTGATGTCAATATTTATGCCTCTATAAATTACTCACACAGCACTATTATGATGGTTTCTAATTAAAGTGGAACCAGACTAAATGACCTTTAAATCCAAAGGACTTTTTCACCCCAAACACATCCACACTGGGATGGCAGGCTGCACTAGCTTGGGAAGAAAGAGGGTTTTGTGGATGGCACAAGGTCTAACTAGGAGAAAATACTTTTGCATCTGCAAGAACTGGTTCCACTAAAAGATTTTGGATTCAATTCAACCTGCATGAAACTGCTGTGAGGTAGATTCATGACCAACCATGTTCGTGGCTGTATACCACGGTGTTTGAAAGATTTCTTTTCTTTCTTTCAGCCAAGAAATACCTTCTCTCTGCTTTTAAGTAGGTCAAATGAGACAAGAGATCAAATCAGAGACCCTCCTTTTTTGTTTATTTTATTTTAAACATTTTATTTTGACCTAATTTTATATTTACAGAAAAGCTATGCGCTAGATTTTGTGTTCCTTGAGATCAGAGGTTGTATTTTAATCATTAAAAAAATGATCTTCTTTAATGCCTGACACAGGGCCTGACAAAAAGCAGGAGTAAAATAGAATTTGATTTGTTTTTAAGGAGAAGGCTAAAAGAACGACAACAAGCAAAACTCCTGGTATTTTAGAGCATAAATTGTCCCATCATTTTTTCAGACAAAGCTGGGTCTTAGCTTTCCTTCTGTTAATAGGTAGTCAATTAGGTTTGACTAATTAATTTACTTAAAATTGATCCAAAAATTATTCTTTGAAGGCACATTACTAGAAACACAAAGAAAAATAACAATAAAAATAATTTTGGGGGGGAATTCAAGTAAGTATAGGGGAAGAAACTTCGTTGCTTGTCTGGAGTCAGAATATGGATTCTTAGTTTACTTCTGGTCCAAACTTTCTCTGTGTCCTTGAACAAGTAGCTCTTGTTATGCAAGAGTTAGGTGGATAAGGAAGGTGAATTCTGTTTTCTTTTCAGAGTCTTTAAAGCTTGAAAATGCTATTGCTTCCGATGCAAGTCTGGGAGTGTGTGTGTTTCCAACGAACTGTACTTCCTTTTCCTCTCTCTGCTTTCATTTCACGCAGCAAGTACAAAGAAACAAAATGATGAGATGTAGTTATAACACCACTGTGCATTTTCATTAATGTACTTAACTAAAGATTGTTGCATACTTAGCGTTCATCAGTTATGGTTTTCACACTGTGCGCACCATCAGTGCTCAATTGCAAATCTTTCTTGTCTTTATACTGAGAAGATTTCTATCTGCATTTCAGAGAGGGCCTTTCAGTTTTGTTATAAAACCTCATTACTTTTTTATTACAGACTTAGTGGAGCCTTCTCTGTTGAATTGAATCATATGATTCACTATTAGCTGGACATTTAATACTATATCGTCTTTATATTGTTCAGTATTCTTCTTGGTTCTTTTATTTGCACTTTGGAAATGTCTCAGGAGAAGAAATTGAAAGATAATATTTCTTTGAAATAATTCAGCCTGTCCCAGGAAGGCAGTGCTTTAAAGATAATTATTTAAACAAAATATACTTAAGATCCTTGCAATAGTGAATAGGAAGACTAAATAACTGACCCAGAAAATAATGTATTTTTTACAAAATAGAGGTATTTTCTTTAAAAAACATCCTTTAGGATCATCATCACATGTCACATATGCTGTGCAATTTTCCTAAATTCCCCAGGGTGTCCACCTTAGTTATTGCACTTATTAAGGTTTCTCCAACTGCTCCTTAAAAAAAGAAGTGCTCCCAGCCAACTATTAGGCACCGTATTTATTGACTGAAATAAACTTCCCACAATAAATTTATACAATTATCCAACAAAACTGCCTTGGAGGGGAATGTGACATGGCTACTCATTGGTAAGGTAAACTTTCTTTTGTAAATGTGTGCCTTACCTTCTCCAAAGTTTCTGTGGTCTTGGTAGCTACTTCACAATTTAGATGGTTTGGTTCTCTATTGCTGGGTAACAAACTACTCCCAAAGATGGTAGCTGAAAATAATTATTATTTTCTGGGCAAGGAATTTGTGAAGGGCTCAACTCAATGGTTCATTTCTGATCAGAGGCAACAGCTGGGATGACAGCTGAAGGACCTGCTTCCAACGTGGCTTTATCACTTAACCACGTCTGGTGTCTCAGTACTCCTTGGACTCCCTCTTTTCTCTTTCTCCATGTGGTGTCTCTTATTTCAGGGCCTTTCCATGTGACTTGGGCTTTTTACACTGTGGCAGTTTCAGGGTAATGAGACTTCTTCCATGGTAGCTCCAGAGGCATCATTCCAGGAGGTTCAGGGGGAAACTGCAAAGTTCTTATGACCTAGCCTCAGTAGTTCCAGAATGTTACGTCCATCCTACTCTATTGGCCAAACAAATAATTCAGTCTGGCCCAGGTTCAAGAGGAGGGGAAAATAGATTCTACTTCTCAATGGGGGGATGACATGGGCAGACAGGAAGAGAAGAAATTAATGGTGGCCACTTTAAAGACGAGCTGTCACAGCAAGTGGAAAAATATACTTTTAGTTGAAAAGCTGTAGAGATAATATAATTCAGCTCCCCTTTTTTATAGTCAGACAATACTTATCATATATTTAATGGTCATTTTAACTTCTCCATCTGTCTGTTGAAAACCTTTGGCTGGGTTTGAACATCCTTAGTGGCTAGAATAAATGGGTCCATCACTTTTGATAACATCCTGCCATCTTTGCTATAAACCCTACACACATTCACAAAACTACCCAAAAGATGAGCTTGAAGATCTCTTAATTTTAAAATTTCCCCCCTTGCAGCAAAATCCACTAGGCCAAAAATGTGAGCTAATGTGGATTCTAGAAAACATTCAGTTCCTTTACACTAACCTTAACCAAGTTAGCAAAACAATCAAGTTTTCCATTTCCAAGATTCAGAAGATCTCATTCCTTTACAATCTAAGACCATCTTGTTGCACTCTTGTCCTTTGTATACTGCACAAACATCTCCCAATCTCCTCCCCATACTGTAGCTACTTAGCTCAATGTAGTTTCCTTCATCTGTGTGTGGCTTTTTCATTAGAATGTAATTGTAATATGAAAAACATCACATACCCAATGAAACTAGGAATGTGTTCTTTGCAATTCAGCCTTGGCTAAAACTTCTGCTCCATTGAACTTCCAATGTGTCATCTTGGTTCTCACATTCCAGGAATTTAAGCCATCTAAAATTTTCCTCTTCATTTTGCCCATTTCTTCCAATCTCAAGGACGTGGTTCTTCCTGTGCTTCATAAGGCTAGAGACTTCTCGTTTATATGTCCCTGCTCAAATGTGAGCTCATCAGAGAAACCTTCCCTGACTACCCTGTCTAATGTAGTACCACTGCCAGTACTCTCAATAATACACTTATTTTCTTCTTAGCAGTCTCTATCTGAAATTACATTTTGTATTTGTTTACTTGTTTATTATCTCTAATTCCCACTATTGTATGTACAAGTTCAAGTACCTAGTTCCAAGTGTCTGGGTAGTTGCTTAGTAATGATTCACTGAGTAAATTAAATAGCCATATACATAACTAAAAGCATATTTGCCATGCTTGGTCCTGTAGTGGCAAAGTATATTTTACGCATCAAAACAACATATATAACATTAATGTAAAACCAATTTCTTCTGTGGGGAAAAAATCTTTATATTGAGGAACTAAAATAATCAAACAGCATATTTATAATCTGTACTACAGGATACAGTTGCAGGGGGACACTCTCAGCAAGAACTGAGACATTTAATAGCAGCACCCTGAGATGATAGCATTTCATTCATTTTCAACAGGTATTCTCAAACAGTATTGGTGAGAGTATAAATTAGGGAAAGTACTAATATATATATCAAGAACATTGAAAAGAGTCCTTTCTTTTACTCAGAATTCTATTTCTAGAAGACTTCATCATAAGAAAAAAATGAAACAGAAATATAGTATGTATAGTATACATGTAATACATACTATTATAGTATTATACATGCTTTACACAGTATGTATATCATTATACACACTATAATACATGCATATTATTATAGTATGCATAATAATATTCATTAGAATATTAGATATGCAGCTCTGTGTCCAACAACTGCAGAATGATTCAGTAAGACATGAAACACCTACGCAAAGAGAAAGGATCTTCTCTACAAAAATCACGTTTACCAAAAGTAAATTAACATCATAAACTACTTATGATACAACTTCCAAGTGTCAAAAGGCAGAGTACAAAATTGTATGCACAATTTCCTTTCAATTATGCACAAATACAAGTGTAGAGAAAAAAATTTGAAATGAAATATGCTAGGAAATTTGCATTATTTACTCCTGGATGGTTAAACAGAGGTTAAGTTCTTTCTTCTTTATATCTTTATATGTTTTTCAAATCTCTTACAATGGGCATTTTTTAGTTTGTAAGCAGAAAAATAAACTATCTAAAATTTAAAGGTTTATAATAGATCGATGCAATATTGTTAAGCAGGCCTCTTTTAGTAATTGTACGTCTTGTTAGGTAACTGCATTGTTGGAAGGACCCATATTCTAGTTCAGATTATAAGACATAACAAGGGAATGAGGGAAACAGCAAATTGTCACTAGTGGCTGATGTTTCAGTTCATAAAGATTGTTTGTCTCTTGTTTCTTGTTTTGTGTGTGTGCATTCAAGATAATTAATAATTCTCTCTTTCTTTTAAATGCATCCTGTAGAGTTGAAGTCTCTTTTCATTCCTATTTCAGTGAAACCGCCAATATTTTGCCTTTTCTGTTCTGCAAAAAAGGCATTTTCACACGTTTGACATAATGCTCTTTGTACTAAATACTGAGGTACTAACAATGTCTAGTGATTTTGTAATGCCACGTACTGGCACCTTTTTCTTTTTGGCAAGTAACGCTGACACACGCCTTCAAATAAATGGCTGTTCACATCCAGACTCATTTGGCAGAAACAATAAGTTTTCATGCCAATTCAGAGAGGAGGGAGGTTCAGGAAGGCAAAAGGGTTGAAAGACATTTTACAATAATATATCAAATATGAGTAATGATATCTCAGTTTGTACTTTAAAAAGCACTGGTGATACTTAATCTTTCAATAACACTTTATAGCTTACAAAGCATGTTCTCATTCATTATCTGATTTAATCCTCAAAACCTTGGAGGAAGCTAATTTTATCCTCATTTTACTGTTTCTGAGTGATTTTGATTTACAAGGTCAGGCAGTTACAAAGTGGAAGAGCTAAGATTTGAACCTGAATTAGCAATGTATATGATACGTAAAACTTGTTAGTTAATTTGTGCGTGAAGAATTTTAATTTTGTAGAAATGAATTATAGCCAATAATTAAAGTTTGGAAATCTAGTCATTTCTGGAGATAATTGTTGTCAAAAGGTTGCCTTGTATTTCCCTTAAATTATGCTCATATTCTTCACAATTATTTAATTTGTTTTAATTTTTAAAGTTAACATTTTAAATAGTTCGTGATTATCACTTTCACAAATATATACATATACCTTTGAATTAACAAGAGCAACAACAAAGAATCAATTTTTAGGACCAGTGTTTCTGGCAAATGCAGGAATTGACTTGAAATTGAAATGCAATCGAAAGTCCATATAGCAGTCTGTGAAGTATGGATTTTCAAAGTCATTATTTTCCAAAATGCATATTAATATTTGAAGGAAGTGGTAGAGAATCTTTTATTCTTAAAAGTCCAAAGAACCACCTTGAGAATTAATTCCTCTTTTGACTCTAGAAATTAACGTCATTTCAAGTACGATAATTCAGGGTAAGAGAGAAGGTGTTTAGTAGCTTTTGCAGGAAGAGCAACCTTGGGAGTCATATTAAGCAATCCATTTCTTGTCTAGAGAAAGAGGCATTTGTAAACAGAGTATGAAGAACAGAGCCTAGTTGCAATGAAGCTTTTCTATTGGCCCTGTCAGTGGCTCCTTTCACCTGATAAATAAAACACCGCATTCTTTCTGGTTAGGGATTTAGGAAAAATCCCACTAGTCCGGCCCGCTCATGTTCATGGAATGACTGCTTGCCAGTTTCCTTTTCGTGTGGGGCCATGTAAATCACAAAACACATACAAGCGACGCTCTTTCATAATTCAGTGAACTCCGCCACAGATAAAGAGAATTAAAATTAGCCTTACATTGGATTTTTCTGTGTAGAATTTCATTAAGGATCACCTATCTTTAAGGAAATTAAAAAAATAATCTTTCACTCTTGTCTCTTGGTATCATTAATGTGTTTACTAAAGGAAACTTTTATGTTGGGAAATAAAATTTGCTTCTTTCTCTCCAAAGCACCCCATTTTTTCCTAGGTGTAAACAGACATTCTATTTCTTAGTGATCTACCCATGTTCCTCAGTGCTTCTCTTAAAAATGTTGGGAAAATGCCCTTTGTAAATCAGCATTTAAAGGAAAGAAATGAAACTGTTCCTGGGTCAACAGTAAATGCATACACCATCCACTTACGATTGTAATTTTGAGTGATTTACTTAACCTTTGAAATTTTGGGAGCTCTGTATTTGTTGTTCCATATGCTTGTTTTCACGGTGCGTATTCATTCTTATGTGGAAAATCTCTGTTATTGTGAATGTTCTTTTTTTAAAACAGACACTTAACAGTGTCCTGGTGTCATGTGTGGCTAAAGCAAACTCAATCTGCGATCTGGAATGCATTGGACATTGTTTCCAGTAGGTCAATAAAATGACGGATGGATTTGAGCCAAGTTGTAGCAGAGGACACACATCCTCTGTTGAAATAGCTGAAAAGACAAATTAATACTGAAGTGTGGAATACTGAATTGGGTTGTCTTTCAGTGCACAGAAATAGACTAAAGTAGATTACTCAAATGAGGCAGGTGCATGTCAGGCAACTGAAACAGCCGTGCTATGCAAACAAGAGGTGGTAGATGAAGACTTGAGAGTGACATCCCGAAGGCGGTAACAGTTTAGCCACTATAATATGCAAAGAGGGGAATCACCGAAGCACCTTGAATTTTAGGACCTTTTCAACACCTTGAAATTTAGGGATTTCCATATTTGCGACTCCACTCTATAATCATCTTCGTCATTTTTATTGCACTCTAAGAGTATGTATTTTTAAGGACTATATCTCAAAATACTTAGAATTGGGGAGAAAGTATTGGCCTTGCTTAACAGTTTATTAACAAAGGAGAAGAAAAACATAACAAAATAACACAAAACTTTAAATATTTAGTCAAAACCTGTATGATACCTTTTGCCCACATACAAGAAGGTTCAAATTTCTCTCATAATCTAATGCCTAATGTACTTCATGATCAGGCTTATATGTTATTTCCTATAACATTTTTTATGGATCAAATTCTGGGAGAAAAGGGGCTATTTATTTTTACTAATTTTTAAATGAAGTTTAGCATTTCCTTTGATAATGAAGGCAGGAAACCAATCACAGTAGTATTAGTAGCTGCGATTTTATTACCAAAAGAAATTACAGGTATTTTTATATCACATTATAGTTGCAGCTCTCTTGAAATATGTTGTTTACAGTTCATCATAACTTTGAAATTATGATAGTTATTAGATCCATACTTATATATTATACTCACACAAATCACACTTCCTAATATTTTTAGAATTGTATTTCACTAGATTTAGTTTTCTTCATAATTATATTTTATTTTACACATTAAAATAAATTTGGAGAGGCGGTCCATGGGCATCGCTGGACTGCCAAAGGGCCCTATGCCAAAAGAAGGGTTGATAAATCCTTAGAAAAACTGACCTTAATGATCATTTCCAAATTGCTAGGCATTCAATTTTAGTTTTGTGCCTTTGCCTGGAAGGTTCCTACCCTCGTGCCCTACCTCATTCTTCAAAGGACAGTCCAAATGTCACTGCATCCCCTAGATTGCTCCTGGTCCCACCAGCGAGCACTGGTTGCTCTTTCTTTATATTCCCTCAAAATTGCTTTTTGCATTTATATTAGGACTTAACCTACTTTTATTCTACATAGTTGCTTTCTTCAATGTCTCTGCTTCTAGAGTGTAAACTTCTTGGGGGGCAGGAATATTGTATTATTTAATTACTATTTAATAATTGAAAATAATCTTATTGTGATTATAAAATGTGGTCTCTACATTGATACTTTGGAATTTACCGAGACTTTATGTCTTGGAACATAACCAATTTTTGTAAATGTTCCATTTATGCTTGGCAATGTGATATAATCTGAAGCAGTTGGGTGCAAATTTGTTAATTGTATGATTCAAATCTATACTCCTCTGGGTTTATTTTTTTCTGCTTGAGTCACTAATTACCTACAGTGGTGTGTTGAAGTATTCTGCTATGATGGTAGATGTGTTAATTTCTTACTTTTGTTCTGTCATTTAATTTTATATATTTTTGAATCAATATTATTAGGTATCAATAAAATTCAGAACTGTTATATCTTCATGGTAAAGCAGACCTTTAATTAATATGCTTTCTTTTGCATTATAATGGTTTTCTCTAATATTGATATAACAGTTATCTGTTGGGTTAGAATTTTACTGCTATCTTTTAAAATTTCTTTACTTTCAACCTTTCTGTGCCATAATGCTTTTAGATAGATCTTTTGAAAATAATGTAATGTAGAATTTTGTATATTTAAAATAATTTGTTCTGAAAATCCTTGTATTTTACCTTATGCATTTAGTCAATTTGCAATATTTGTAATTGCTGATATATTTTTATTCATTTCTAATATCTTTTACAATTTACCTTGCCCCCGCCTTTTCTAGATTTTTATTCCTCTCTTTTAAAAAAAAAGGTTTCAGATTGAATTATCTCTTTCTCCCACTTCATTTTTTTCCTATAAATTAGAAAGCTTTAATTTTATTTGTATTGTTTTGATCATTCCCCAGGACATTTAATATTCACATTTAAAAGCCTAACATTTATCAATATCTTTATTTTCCTCCAAAATAATATATGGAATGTGAACAAGTTTAGAACAAGTTTAGCCCATTCCTTTCTTGCTTGTTTATTTGTTCTTGTTTTCCTTTTAGTCCCACAAAATTTGTACATATTTAGCAGTTTATTTACTTGCCACTCTTTTTTCTCAGATATTTTTTTTTTTAGATTTTATTTATTTATCTTTAGAGGAGAAAGGAAGGAGAGAGGGAGAGAAATATCAATGTATGGTTGCCTCTTGTGTGTCCCCTGCTGGGAACTGGCCTGCAACCCAGGCATGTGCCCTGACTGGGAATCGAACTGTGATTGTTTGGTTCGCAGGCCCGCACTCAATCCACTGAGCTACACCAGCCAGGGCTTGGTTTTTTTTTAAATTTATTTATTTACTTTTAGAGAGAGGGGATGGGAAGGAGAAAGAGTGGGAGAGAAACATTGATGTGTGGTTGCCTCTTGTGAGTCCCCTGCTGGGGACCTGGCCTGCAACCCAGGCATGTGCCCTGCCTGGGAATCGAACCTCGATCCTCTGGTTTGCAGGCCCATGCTCAATCCATTTTTTTCTGATATTTTAGTCATCTTACTTTTGGTTTTAGAATTTCTTTAACCTACTTTTTCGAAAGGTAAAAATTATGTTTTTATTTATGTAAAATGTACTTTTAATGTTACTTCCCCCTTTATTTAAATAATTTTTCTGCATATAGAATTATATAGTTAAGCACTTTTTCTAAGTTCTTTGAAAATATGATAAAATTGAATGGGGACTTCTATTTCACTAAGTCAACTGTTAATCCGTTTTCCCTGTGTAGATAGTCTGTCCCTACCCCTTTTGTGCTGAGCTAATTCTTATCTTTGGCAACCTGTAGTTTTATCTTGGTGTGTCTAGGTGTGGATTTTTTTTCAATTTATCCTGCTTTATATATAATTAAGCTCTAAACTTGAGGATTTTATATCTTTTATTATATCTGGAGACATTTCAGTCATTATCTCATTGAATATTCTATTGCCTCATCTCATTCTCTCTACTGTCCTATTCTAGGTGTCCAGTTAGACAGACGTACATTGGACCATCTCACTCTGTCTTCCATGTCTCAACTTCTCTCTCAAATTTTTCATCTCTATGTTACACTGTGCTATATTCTTCTAGGTAATTTCTCATGTCTGTCTTCCTGTTCACCCACTTTTTCTGTAGCGATGTCTAATCTGTACAGCACATATATTGGGTTTTTAATTGCAGTTACTATAATTTTTATTCTAGAAATTGTTTGTTTGCTTTTTCCCCCAAATCTGCCTGACATATTTTATGGTCTCTTTCCCTTGTACTTTTAATTCTCTTTTTAATATCTTTAACCATATTAATCAGTTTTATTTAATATTCTATATCTGTCAAGTTCAACATTTGCTCTATTTGCTGGTATGATTCTGCAGTGTGTTGCTTCTGCAGATTCTTTCTTGTGATAGTTTATTGCCTTGTATGGTGAGTGATTTTTTTTAAATCGTGAGTTCACATTCCTTGGACTTTCTATTGTTGCTGTAATGAGTTACTATAAACTTGATGGCTTAATACAGCACAAATTTATTCTGTTATAGTTTTGGAGGCCAGAAGTCCAAAAAGAGTTTAATTGGGCCAAAGCCAAGATATTGGCAAGGCTGTCCTTCCTCCAGAGGCTCTGAAAGATAGTCTGTGTCTGTGCCTGTTTTAGCTTCTAGAACTGCATTGCTTGAATTTCTTGATTCACAGCACCTTTCTCTATCTCCAAGACCAGCAGTGTGGCATTCAGATCTCTCTCTGCAATGTTTTTACATCACATTCTCCTCTGTGCCCAGTCCCTCTCTCATGAAAACACTGTAATTACACTTCAGGCTCACTCAGATAACTTTGGATAATCTCTCCATATCGAAATACTTAACTTAATCACGTCTGCAAAGTCTCTTTTGCTATATGAGATGAGCTTCACACAATCTGGGGATTAGAATATGAATGTTTTGAGGTTCCGTTGTTTAGTCTCCCACAGTCTTAACTGTGAAAATTATTTGACACCTCATTTTAAAGTATGTTCCTCTACAAAAGACTTGTACTTCTCTCAGGTTTTGGTGGTACTACCAACCTAGAAATAATTTAAACTAAAATTTTATATTTGGGGGACTAGATAGGTAGTATACCTTTCAGCCTAGGCCTGCATACATGCAGTTCACAAGGAAATTTTCTTTTTGTTTTCTTTCTTAAATCATGTGGAGCCAAACAATCATGTATCCCAACCATCTTCTTTTGTAGGATGATTATTTTTTTCTATTTTTCCCACTGAAGTTATTATCTCTTGAGGATCTTGGCTTTAGGCGAGGCTTCTAATTTCTTACTTTACTCAAGCTCTAAACTTTTCCTCCCAATTCTTTGAGAGTTCTGTTAAAACTCAAGATTACAGACCACCAGAATGACCTGGACAAATTCTGGTTCCAACAATCACCGTTGTGGATTAGCATTTTTCTGTATTTTCCTTTCTAAGCTCCAGGAAATTCTCTGGGTTTTCCATCACCACAGACATGCTTTACTTTTAAAAAATTGTTTTTAATTCAGCATTTTTAAGTGTACTGCATTAGCAGGGAATTCTCTGAATTTAGGCTCCAGTATCGCCAAACAGAAGTCAGATATTGAAAATGCTTCTAATTTATCCCACTCCCCAATACCTGAAACAATGACATTTAAACAGTGACTAATGATTGTTAAATTAAATAAAGATAACGCAAACTGGAGCTTGGAGGGATATTAGAATTGGGTAGTACCAGAGACCATATGGCTGAGGGAGCCTAGTGGTATTCACTACCTGGCCCTTACCAGCGTGGCTCAGTCGGCTGGGGCTGGTCTGCAGAGGAAAAGTCGCCTGATCAGGGCACATGCCTGGATCGTGGGTTCGGTACCTGTTAGGGTGCATACCAGAGACAACTGATCCATGTTTCCCTCTCATATCAATGTTTCTTTCCCTTTCTTTCTCCTTCTTTTGCTCTCTTTCTAAAAATAAATAAATAAAATATTTAAAATTTATTTACTATCTGGCCTGCTATTGAAGAAATTGGCCTTTTCTACAGTTTATTTTGACCGCTCCACAAGGCCAGAATAGTGATGGTGATAAATTCATCCTCAAAATTCTCAGTTTGTCCTGGGGAGGGTGTCCTGCACCTTGGTGATAGAGAACCACTTGGCCTCAGAAGTGCCTCTGAACTTCATGAACCCAAGGCTTGCCTACCATGTCTATTTTCTCTGCAACTACAGATATAGCTAATATGCAAAGAGCTAGCAC
>PVKM010043866.1:0-12403 GCA_004027735.1 Carollia perspicillata | reverse complement strand
AGATCCTATGAGATCCTAAGATAGATCCTATTGTAGGATTTGATTTATAGATTCCTACAGGTGGCTCTGTGTTTCTCCAGCATTACCATCAGCCCTCTTGCTGCTTTAAGAACAGGATCATTTCTCAGCAGCTGTCCTCAAAGCACACCTATTTAAATACACTCTACTGACACACAGAGTTCTTTATCAGAGAAAAGGATATAAAAGTCAGAATACTTTTCCTGCCAGCTATTTGGTTGATCATCATAGAATGCATTGTATTTTCAGATTCAGTTCAGATTTGTGAGTTAGGATGTCCTCCCTCCCTCTCATTTACCGTGCCCTGGTTTCTGAATGTACACTTTTCTTCTTACTTGTAGGAAATGTTTCCTCTGCAACCACATCTCCTTTTTTTGCAACAACTCCTACAAGACTGCCTACACTACTTCCCACCACATCCTCCTTTCTGAGCAGGAGCCCCAGGTCTCTCAGTGTGGCATGAATTTCACATAAATAATTCAATCAATTTTCAGAGGTTCTCTGTGCAAATGGGGAGGGTCTGCTTTAGGAAAAAGAAAAAAGAAAAAGAAATTACTTGAACTTTTTGACCTTCTTAGACGCAGTAGGATTCTTTTAATTGTCTGAGTGACTCTGTGTGTCAAAAGCATGAGTGACATGTGCTATTAAATCTGTTAGCTACAATGTTTAATGTGCATATATAAGACTAAAAATTATTGCCTTCACCATCATCCTGTTAATGAATAGAGGATCATGAGGTGAGCCCTGACTGAAATGCATTTTGTTCTTTGGTTGCTCTATGACCTCAGTGTTATACGTGCTTTATATTTTCCTTCATCTGTGTGTATTTGGGGTAAGTACATTTACACGAACCCTTGTTAGCAATGACCCAGCTTGCAAAAGCTACAGCAACATGGGTGATAGGACCAGTGTTTGTGACAGATTCTCTTTATACCAAAATCCTAATAGGCAGCGAGCAGATTTTTCTGCATTTCACCTTGCAAGTCCAGAGGGCATTTGATGAGTGCTGAGCAAATGTTGTGTGGTCTTTTCATGTGTTCCTTCCTTCCGCTATTCTACTTTGGATACTCATCCCTATTTTTTGCCCAGAGATGAATCAAATTGTCTATCAGTATTTGTCAGTAGAAATTAGCTACATTCCACCATGACACATGACCTCAGGAAAATATTCTTTTACTTCAAAATTGTAAGAGAATAGGGTCCTATTTATGTGGTAGAAGGGTAGTGGGCTTCAGGAATTCAAGATACTTCATTAGAGGACCCTGGGTGGTGGCTGGCCTTTCACATTGCTCTTCAGACAGTTTCCTGAAGGCTCGTTTATTCCAGATTGTCATGTACATGTCACCAGTGTTGATTTGGACACAACTTTAATGTTGAGAACATTTAAATTGAAAAAAAATAACCTCTTGGCCAGAATTAGTTTCTCAATTCCCTCTTTCAATTATTGAAAATAGTTTTGCTTTAACAAGCATTCTTTTCCTCACAGTTCTGCTTTTCATTTGGCCCACACTCCCATGAAGTCATAATGTTGTGTTTATGATATGGTAGTAGTTACTAAGATGGAAATGATTATGATATCATGGATGCCCACCACTAGGGATGGGCAAATGTGCAGGATAGGATCAGTGACCCACTGCAACCTCAGCCACAAACACTCGCTTTCTTCCCTACCCTGTCAGTCCAGAGCAGCTCAGGCAAGTTGTTCTGCCTACTTGATTTTATTCTTACAGGTTGTTGGTATGGCCTTAAAAGTTTGGACAACAATATCTGGACCAGCTGTTATGTGTTGTCTTCTGGGAGTCTGGGATCTCTCTGGGAATTAGATGAGGAAAGGCTTTCTGAAATACCTTTCAAGTAGAGAAACTACAGCAGATGCACTCAGGAAAGGCAGCTGCAGAAAATCTGGCAGAGACCACGATATTCTTTGCTGAGATCAGGAATGGAGGCAAACCATGACATGAATGAGTTGGAAAGAAAAGATAATTTATAAGGACAGAGGAATGAGTTTCTATATTCAAGATTAACCTATTGGGAAGCCCACAGAAGAAGAAAACTATAGCCATGAACATTTCAAGTAATTAAACTTTTCAGGAGATACATTAACTCAACAAATGTAACCTTTTGGATAATACACCTTAAAAGAAAAGAAAAGATAGATTTAGTCACAATGCAATAACAAGCAAAATAAGATTTTTGCTGATCTTCCTGTACTTGTTTTTGAACTTGATATATTCCCACATTGTTGTTACCATTGCCATGGGCTACTAAAAACCAAACCAGTCTGCTAGTCTCTTGGCCCCAAGGGTTTATTGCTGTTTGTGTTGCTTCAATCTTAACCCCTCTTCATAATGAACTCAAAGCTGCTGGATCTCTCTTCTGCCGTTTCAGGTGACAGAGGATTGAAACCCTTGGTGTTTCCATGTTCAGCACCACAGAGGGCTGGCTGGGGCTTCCAGGCCATTTACTAACATAATACACTCCACTTTTATAGTAAGGCTGCACTTTCCTAGCAAGAATCGGCAGCTGTTTCAGATATCCATAGCCTTTTTAGTTTTTCACAGAAATATCCAATGTATAACTCAATAAATTCAGTAGGAAAAGAGCATAGTCTGGAACCACCGTGGTGAAACCTTTGCTTCTCAGGTAAATGGTAATCAACATGATTCTGTAGAATGAATAGTGTGAGATGAACAAACATAAAAGCTACCTACCACCTGGTCAAGTCTAGCTCAGAATGTTCAATGACTGTTACCAATAGAAAGCTTTTCTTTGAACCATCTGATGAAGGCGTATGGTAAAAGTTACACTGATTTTGCCTTTACATAAGAATCTCTTTGGAGAAAATAACAGCCCTGGAATGAGAAAATAATTTTGAAGTATGAGAAAACGGAAACATTGTTTCAGGACTTGGCAGATCTGCTTTTTGCATTTTCCTGTTTGTATTAATATATTTTAGTTTAAGTAAGCTAGGGGTTAGGAGTATATCTTCCTGCCCGAGTCATGCTTTAACCAACTGAACACACAGGCTCGGTCTTGATGGGGCCTATGGCACATGTAATTGAGGGGTGACCAACATGAAGAACTCTCAGTGTAAAGGATGTCGATGTTGAGTTTGGAACCATCACAGTGCTTTGTGGTTATACGTCTGGTATTAGGTTGTGAACTATAAATCCTTACTTCATTGCTAATGCATTGCTTATAATCTCTATAGAAAAAACTTACAGTAACTATTGGCCCCATATAAAAATATGGTGGTGGGTATTCACAAGTAACTCAGCAACAAGTATGGCTAATAGGACCCAGGTTTACCACTTAGGAAATGCTTGTGGGGAGGAGAGTTTCCTGGGGTCAACTATGTGGTCCTGGGGCAGTTGGGGTATGTTTTCTGAGGGAGCTTGATTGCTGTTGTAATGTATATGCTTGGTGTCTTCCTGAATATTTGACTACGATTAACAAGTAGACTTGATTTTCACTTTGCAAAAACAACTTCCTGAGTCAAAACTCATTTTTTTTTTACTTCTTCATTAACTGCTATGTGGGAAAGACTATCAATTTTCCTTCTGAGAGTTTGCAAATGAGAATTAGAGTTCAGCTGGGACAGGCACCAAGACACATGGCCCTGAGGGTCAGGCTGGATTTTCTCCTTTGAGGTGGCAGGTTTTCAATAACTGTATATTCAGTTGAAGCAGTGTTCACTGGGTACTGTGTCTCATGGTCATGAAGTATTCAAGGACAATGACTTCAATTAGGAATCAACATGGTAACTGCCAGCCTAGTCTTTCCACAGGCATGCTAACAGGCAAGACAGCTGGCAAATGTGGAAAAGAGTTTCAAATGGCAGACATGTAGTTTTGAGGCCATTTCAGATAATTGCCACTGGAGAATTTCAACTTGGTAGAAGCTTATTTCATGGGCAGATGCTACTGTGGATCCAGGGGTAATTTAGGTCTGAAAATTGGTCTTGTTCTAGAAGTGGTTACTGTGGATGATTTCAGATTTAAGAATCTACTGCCAGATTGGTCAAAGCCTATAAGAGTTTCAGATCTGTTACAGACTCCCCTTACCATTGCTTAAGGAATGATTTGGCTAATTCAAGTGATGCTTCCATGAGATGTGTGCAAGTGTATCCTATTGCACTTTATCTTTTGCCATATGATGTCTTTTTTCACTCTGTTTTGATTGTCAGCTGGTATGCTGTGAAAACAAGTAGGTAAACTATTGTCTCTTGAAAAATGCCTGAGTATAGCAGTACCTCAAGTGCTTGTGGAGAACTGTGATAGGAGATGCAAACATAGATTGTAAGAGGTTTTGGGTATGATGTGTCATGATGGCACACAATCACATCAACTCCTTTGAGTCCAAGAAACTGACTTAAGAATTAATGATTGTCCTATGGGGAGATCATTTGTAGTGTACATTCTGGGTAGTGGGTTAACTTTGAGAAATCACTCAAAGATGAAACTCGGGGTTCTCAGATGGGGAAGCAATGATAAAGGCTGAGAGGTAGGAAGAAGCAGGAATTCAGGTAGAAGTAGATAAAAAGAGTTGAATCTGTAAAGAATCAAGAGCCCCACATTCTCTTTGAATATGCTTCCTAGGCATCCCTAGGTCTCTCTATTTTAGCCCTTTTAGAGGCTTTGGAAACAAAGATCTCATTATCCACAATCCTCCCTCTCCCTTTGCTTTTAGCCTCCAGCCTCACAGCCTGTCCTTCTCCCAAGCCCAGAGGCTTTTCCTTCATGACCAGTCCTGGAGGTGAACCTCTCTCTTTAAGTCCACTGCCCCTGTCACAGCTCTGCCCTCGTTAGCTCTGGACTTCTCTTTGGAGACTTTACCTGGTTTGCTACTTCTACTCTTAGATTTCTGCTCAAGCTGTTGGGTTCACCCATTAGCAACACCAACAATAATAACAGTAGTAGCTAACACCGAGTGTTTGCTTCCTGTATGGCAGGTAGAATTCTAAGTACTTTATCAATGTTAACTGATTTATTTCCCAACATTTGATATGATATTATCCCCATTTGCAGATGAGACATTAAGTAACAGCCAGTGTGTAGTAAATTTGAGTCTCAGACCGGTGGTTTGGCTTCAGATTCCATGCTCATAATTATTGCATTATATTGAACCAAATCAGTCTTCAGCCATGTGGTGGCCCACATCTTTTATTATGAGCTCCTGAAACAACTGAAAACTTGTCTTCTTTGTCCAAAAAAACGACAGCATATTGGCCACAGGGAGACTGATGACAAATCAGGATGGTGATCATCACACTGATAAAACTAGTTTACACTGGTATGTGGCTTTACAGACAGCGGGCCCTTTTCACATTCTTTATTACATTGTGCCTTCCCATTGCCCTGTGCAGGAACAGTCAACATACATGAACATTCTCACTGTATAGACCAGATTGACTTTTAGGTACATGCTTACTCAAGCTAACCCATAAGTTACATGCTTACCCATGCCAGTGCCTTCAGGCACTGGAGCCAACAGAAGCACTTAGCTCTCCTCCTTCTTTTTCTTCTTTCCTTAAGTGAACAGAGAAGGTGAACGGATTTTGTCTCAAATTCAACCTGAACAATTGGCTAGGCTCTGTGGAGTGTCATATTCAGGAAGGATTTGAGGTTGAGTCCAGCCTCAGTGGGAAGATGTTCACTGTAGGTTAATGGCATCTGTCTTGGGCCCAGTGCAAGATACATTTGCTTAAGGGCAGTTTTTCTGAAGTTTCATTTCATGCTTTCTGTGGAAATCATCAAACTACATTGCCATCGGTGTTTTGGACACATCTGTTTTCTGTTAGAAGTTAGTATTAGTCTACAATGTGCAACTCAGCGGTCCCCGTGCAGTAGTCTCTTCTACACTGATACAGAGCACTGGCCTCACATAAGCAAATGGGAGGAGCCTTTGTAGGAGGAACTCAAAGCATTTCCCCAACTGTTGGTCTGTCTGGGCCATCAGTGTGTAGAGTCTGCTCTGGGTGAATTTTCATGTATGCTGTGTTCAGGTGAAACATCGCCTGGTAACACATACCGTATGTCTATTTAACATAGTTCCATATTCTAGAGAAAAGGGAAATAGGCCAAAGTTGGTCAGTTCTTATACCTAGGAGATTTCACTACTTATACTGAGATTTGAAAACTTTTAATGTCTTATTAATTTTTGTACTGCTTGATAACTACCTTCTTAGAAAATAATGGAGCTTTATTAAAGCCATTTCTTACTGTGGTCACATGTGAGATGAGCAGGTGGCCAAGAGCACACAGCCATGCAGGTGTGAGGACACTGCTTGCATGACACACCCTGCTGATGTGATTGGATGAGCTTTGCCCCACACACTGCTTTGGGAGAAAGACTCCAGAAATTGCTGCAAAGGCAACAGATTAACCACCTTCTATGAAAACAGTATAATCCCAAAATGTTAATGAATGCAAACCTATGGTACACTCTCGAGCTATTGTGCATCCAAAAGTGATTATGGAAATCATGCTGGTAAATCTCAATTACTTCCACATTATCTGGCTCTGCTCCAAGACTACTTTCCTTCCCATCCCTCTCTGTCATGTTTTCTTTTCAAATCCCATCTCCATGTGGCTTTAACAATAGGCAGTAAAGGGCACAGATATGAAATGTGGAATTGGCATTTCCCCATAATTATCTCTCAATCAGACATCATTTTAGCAAAACTCCTTGGTTTCAGAGAGGGAGTTAGTGAATGTCTCTCTATAGGTCAATCTTTTTTTCTGTCCTTTGTTCTGCTGAAACTGTGTAAGTCAGTACTTTACACATGTCCATTGTCTTTCTGGTCCCTTTTCCCCCTGAAAATATTTTTAAGCTTCTAATCTTTTAAATCTAGAAAAATAACATTAAAGTTTGTTTTTAAGTTTGTAAAATTTAGTTTATGTTCAAGCCATGGAAGTTTTTTTTCCAAAGTTTTGTTCTGGGAAGAATTCTTTACATCTTCTCAATAAACATATGCTAGACTTTTATTGTTTTTTTTAATTAAATTTATTGGGATAACATTGGCTAGTAACATTACATAAGTTTCAAGTGTACAATTCTATAATACATCATCCATATATTGCATTGCGTGTTCACCACCCAAAATCTAGTCTTGCTATATCACAGTATATTTGACTTTCTTAACCCTCTTCATATTCCTCTCCACCCCTTCCCCTCTGGTAACTGCTATACTGTTTGTTGTCTGTGTATATGAGATTGCTTATTTGTTTTGTTTGTTTTTGTTGCTTTATGTTTTATATCCCACATGGGAATGAAGTCACATGGGTCTTGTCCTCTTCTGTCTGACTTGTTTTGCTTGCCATGATACTATCAAGATTTATTGATGTTATTGCAAATGGGAGTATTTTATCCTTTCTTATGCCTGAGTACTATTCCATTTTAATTATATATCACATTTTTTATACAATCACCCATAAAGGATACATAGATTATTTCCATGTCTTGGCTACTGTGAATAATGGTAGCAATGAATATAGAGGTACATACATCTTTACAAATAAATGTTTTCAATTTTTTGAGTGGATAACCAGAAGAAGAATTGCTGGGTATATGTTCACACTATTCTTAATTTTTTGAGGAACTACCCTACAGTTTTCTACAATGGTTGTACCAATTCACATTTCCACCAACAGTGAATGAGTTCCTTTTTCTCTACATCCTCTCAAACACATTTTATTTATTGTTTTATTGGTAATAGCCATTGTAACAGGTGTATTATGGTACCTAATTGTGGTTTTGATTGGAATTTTCCTTATAGTAAAGTTGGACATCTTTTAACATATCTGTGGACATCTTTTGACATATCTGTTGGTCGTTAGTATGGCTTTCTGGAAGTATCTGTTGAAGTCCTCTGCCCATTTTCTTAAATTCAGTTGTTTTTTTGTTGTTGAGTTGTACAAGTTCTTTACAAAAACTGTCAAGGACAACACATAAAAAGAAAATTACAAAACAATATCTGTGATGAATACGTGTTCCAAAAATCTAACAAAATGCTAGCAAATCAAATACAAAAATACATTAAAAAGATAATATACATCATAAACAAGTTGGGTTCATTTTGAGGGTTCAAGGAGGGCTCAACATACACAAATTGATGAATGTGATATATCACATTCACAAAATAAAAGATAAAAGTCATATGATCATATTAATAAATGAAGAAAAAGTATTTGAGAAGATGTAGCATCTATAATTAAAACATTCTATAAAATGGGTACAGAAGGAGAGTACCTCAATATAATAAAGGCCATATATATCTAAATACTCAGCTAATATAATACTGAATTGTGAAAATCTGAAAGCTTGTCCTCTAAGATCAGGAACAAAACAAGTATATCTACTCTCACTACTCTTATTCAGCATACTACTGAATGTCTTAGCCAAAGCAATCAATGAAAACAAATAAAGCTATGCAAGTTGGGAATAAATAATAAAATAGTTACATTTTGCAGATGACATGATTCTTTATCATAAAACCCAAAAAGCTCCACCAAAAAACTGTTAGAAGCAATGAACAAATACAGTAACATTGCAGGATGTAAAATCAATGTACAAAAATTAATTGCATTCTTGTATATTAACAATGAGATTTTGGAAAAAGAAATGAAATCTCAAAGTTCTTTTAATCCATATTCTCTTACTTAGTCACTGTGTAATTTGTAAAAACAATAAAGACTCGTATTTTATTATTTTTGTGAGACAAATATTCTTTTTTTGAAGACTTTATTTAATTTTAGAGTGAGGGCAAGGGAGGGAGAAAGAAAAAGAAACAAACATTGATGTACAAGAGAAACATCAATCAGTTGCCTCTTGCATTCTCCAATCCAGGACTTGGCCCACAACCCAGACATGTGCCCTGACCAGGAATCAAGTAGTTGACCCTTCAGTTTGTGGGACAATTCCCAATCCACTGAGCCACACCGGTCAGGGCAAGACAAATATTCTTAATAACAGATGTAATACATATCCTAAATATACATAAGGATCTAAAAGAATGCTCTGTCCTTTGGAAAATGTTTGGCAGTAAAGTAACCTTAAAGTTGTGAAACATCCTCGGCCTGTGGGGACACAGAATTCCAGGTACAGTTCAGCCTATAGTCACTAAGAGCTACTTGGAGGATGTACTTCCAGCCAAGTTTGAACTCTGAATTCTATTGCAGGTGTCACTGTGTTGTGGCCAAACTGTTTTGATAATCCTCGCAGATTGTAAGTTGCTTTTCAAAGATGCCAAAAAGGTAAAATGTAAACTTGGCCTTACTTAGAATTATCTGGAAGTCTCCTGTAAACTTTTTCTATTCAGCAGACATTCTACCGACTCTATCAGGGGCAGAGAGCCACCTCACCAGAATGACTCTGTGTTCCTCCACTCCATTCCTGCCTATCACTTCCATGACCCTTGAAACCAGCCTTAGGGGCCTACAGCACCATGGTCCAATGGATGATGGGCCCACATCAGTGCATGCCTTCAACTTCATAATGCAGCTAAGAGCAAGCAGCCTATGTAAAGCACAGGAGTCTTTATTCTGAAACACACCCCATTTCATTGATTCTACATCATACCTTTTTTATAATATTGCTTTTTAACATTTCTGAAATTAGAATGTATCATATTAGATGAGATCTTAGAGCCAATTAATTACTATAAACTACATTCTAGGAGAGGAGGGGCTAAAGCACATATTATAGTGAGTATCTAGGACCAGTAGAAAAATATAAGTGAGCATTTGCTTTTGGATCATGAGGATGGGAGTTAGGGGCATGGACACTTGAGACAGTATGTGCAGGAGTAGGATCCTGGGCAGGTGCCCTTATATGGGTCTTTTTTTTTTTTTCTTTTCCTTCCCTGCTGTCCTTTGGTATCGTCCTAGGTCCTCACGCACAGATGACCAGTGCTTTATATCTACCAAAGCCTCACAATGGACCCCTCATCATGGTCTATTCTTCCTTGAATGCCCCATGTCCTTGTTTCTTTGTGTGGGTACATGTACACACACACAGGGAGGGGCCCAGTTTCAAACTCAGTAGTTCAACCTCAGGATAAGCACTTGTAGCCACTGTGTCCTATTGACTAATAAAGCTTTAGCATATAAAATTCTAGGCATAAAAATTTGCCAGGGACATTCAGGTTTCCAAGGAGCCCTCTAAATTAATGTATTCCTGGCACTGAGAGAAGGGATGGGAGAGACTGAACTGGAGGGAGGAGGCAGGCACCAGCTGGCTTTTCCCTTTCCAACTAGACCCACTGGTAACTGGTTTGAAATCTGAAGTCCACATCAGCTCTCCCACCCAGTGATGGAGGCACTTGGAACAATAAAGTACAACCCATCCTGTTGCTCTAGGGGCTCTTCAGCCAAGAGAAATGGTCTCATTCATAGAATCTCTCTGAGCTGGTTCTTTATAAGCCTTGGGATCTGAGTTGTCTCTTCCCAGCAGAAAGACATTTGTTTGTTGGCATCCCCTTCCCAGCCTTTGGCAAATACATAGAATGAACAGGACTCCACTGGTCATTCACTAGTTCTTTTAACAAGTATTTATTGATCATTTTCCATATATTTGGTGCTGCCAAACGCTGGCACTAGAACTGACATTTCTCTGTTTATATTCAAAGATGATATTTGGTGAAGTGACAGCAACAAAGCAAAGAATCACCAAGAACTAACCTGGTACTGACAAGTGTTGGTGGGGGCATCAAAGCAGAGGATGCCATAGAGAGGTAGATCCCATAGGCTATTTGCTCAAAGAATCCTCTCCCAGGAGGTGGTTTTGGATGACATGAAGGGCCCAGTCATACAGAGGTAAGGGCTAGAGCTTTCCAGGCAGATGACTAGCCATCCCAGAAAGCCAGTGACAGGGAGCAGACTGTGCTCCCGGAAAAAGAAAACAGGTTTTTGGTCAGACACAGAAACTGGGCAGAGCAGAGCTTGGAAACCAGGATAAGGCAAACCAACGACATCGATCATTATCAGGAAATGTAGGTGTACTGTTCAGGGTAGTGCTGGGCTCTGGTCAAGGCCTTTTTTGTTTGTTTGTTTGTTTGGTTGGTTGGTTTTTAAAGATTTTATTTATTTGTTTGTTTGTTTGTTTTAGAGAGAAAGGAAGGGAGAGAGACAGAGAGGGAGAAAAACATCATTGTGCCAGGAAAACATAGATCAGTTGCTTCTCATACACCCCCAATTGGGGACCTGGCCTGCAACCCAAGCATGTGCTCTGACTAGGAATCAAACTGGCAATCTTTCAGTTTGCAGGCCAGTACTCAATCCACTGAGCTGCACCAGCCAGGGCTGATCAAGGTTTTAAAAGATCACTCTGGCAACACTGAAAGTTCTAATGTAGAAGGCCAGATGAAAACAGGGAAGCCATGCGAGGGCCTGTTGCCAGTCCAGGTCAGACAGGATGACAACAGTAGGGATGGGCCTGCAGGATGCTCTGGGTGTCCTTGAAGGGAGAAGAAATGGTGCTTGTCACTGATTGGTGTGTAGGAGTGAGGGATGGAAGGAATCACCACTGAAGCTCATATTGTTTTTATTCGAGTGAAGTGAGTAAGTGGTGGTCTCATTTCCTGAAATGTTAATTCTGAAGGAGAAGAGTGAAGGCAATCAATACATAGGCTGTATCCATGTTGATTTTGAAATTCCTATTAGATATTTTAGTGGACATGTCAAGAAGGCATGTAGGTGTGTGAGATGCGGGATCCTGGGGACAGAGACCGAGGATGGACGTAAGTATTGGGAAATAGTTAGCTTATGAATAAAATTTAAAATCAGGTCCTGGATGACATCATCTAAGTGCAAGTTTCACATGGAGGATACATAGGGATCAGGCCAACCTAAGTTTGCAGACGCAGGGTGGGGCAACAATGAGGCTGGGAAAGAGCCCAGTGAGAAAGGTGGCAACTCAGAGGAAGCAAGGTCATGAAATGCAAGCAAAGAAGGTACTTCCAGGAAAGCTGCTCACCCTGAGCAGTTTTTAAGAAGTTGGCCATGTGCCTGGCTGAAAGTGCACCCACTGGCCTCTCCAGCTGCAGAGACTGCCTGGGTGAGTGGACCTCTGAAGAACCAAATCCTAGCGGGAGAAGATGGCGGCTTGGGAAGAGGGAGCAGATTCCACTTCCTCCTACACATGGGAGAGAAACCAGGCCAATCTATGGAGGAACAGAGCAGACAGCCAACAGTACCACAACATATATGAAGATAGGAGATCAAAAATTGTAGCAGACATTGAAAAATCAGATGGTAAGGGGACTATTTTGGAACAATAGAGGCCTAGAGATCAGTGTGGTGAGCAGGGAGGCTGCAACCATGGCCCACAGCCTGTTGGGCTGACTGCAGGGAGCTGGATCACTGCTCCCTCCCAGCTAGGCAGGGTT
>PVKM010043865.1:0-12409 GCA_004027735.1 Carollia perspicillata | reverse complement strand
TGAACCATAGAATATGGTAAAAGTGACACTTTCCCAATCCTGGGTCTAGTAGCTAAGAGGACTGGTACTCTCTGCTTCTTGCTTCTTGGAGTACTAATGTGCCATCTGTGAAGGCCAGGCTACCCTGCTGCGGGGAGAGGCCACAGCAGGAGCACAGAGACACCAGGCTTGTGAGGGAGGATGATCTGGGATGTCTAGGCCGGTGGAGCCTTCAGAAGACTTCAGTGCCAGGTACCATTTTACTGCAACTATGTGAGACGCGCGAATGAGAAACACCCCACGAAGCCGAGTTAGTGCATTAGGTTGTTGGGGGTGGGGGGTTGCTGTGTAGCAACAGACAACTAGAACACATGCCCTCTTGGTGAAACAGTCAGACACCACTGTGGGTGACAGAGAGCTGTGAGACCAAGGTGAACTACAGAGTCAGACAGGGCAGCACAAGATCAAGATTTCAACTCCGAAAAAGCTAGTAAGGGCTTAAACTGGTGGGTTTTCTCCACATTTTTCTTCTTGTCAATCTATAAACTTTCTATTAAAAATAATTTGTTTCATTGTAAACTAACATAACAGTTTTGCAAAACATTTGGAAACTGGAGGAGAGAAAAACCTTCTCCCTCTTTGCATTATTGCAGTTAGCTATTTTTCCCCATCAGGTTCCTCTGGTCCCCCTTGGTTACATGAATTATGTTTCACGTCATGAAAATTATAACCAGAGGTGGGTCTAGTTTAGTGGTGCCTGAAACATGTATAACTTGTGGGGGGGAAGAAAACTCTTGGTTAAAGAAGAAATTAAAATAACATTACGTAATTTTTTTTTGACAAAACTCTGTAACCATATGAAACACATTGCTCCAAACGTGAAAAGCTTTGGGAGGCCTTGTACACGTGAGAGAGGCCCTGAGATTTCAGTCTCACTAGTTCGTGGTAAATTACTCTTGACCATAGTGTATATATACATTTACATGCTATTATATTCCCATAGTGATCAAAATAATTTTCCATGTGGAAGGCTAGCCTTCATAGTATGAGCTTTAAAGTTACATATTTTCCTTTGGAGTCAGTGTATTCTAATAGCCCTAAGGCGGAGTTCCTGAACCTTCTAACTATTAACATTTTAATTTAGGTGGTTCTTTGCTGTGGGGGACGGTCCTGTGCTTTTCCAAGTGACTTACTCCTAGGGGGCAACGATGACCCTCCCACTGAGAACCACTGTCCTACTAAATACCTTACTGTGGTCACTTCTTTCTTTTTTTACCGTTATAACTGAAACACATTTTCAGGAATATGATTTTACTCAGTGTTAACTTCTTCCTAAGTTAAACTCTTAGACGTAGAATTATTATATTAAAGAGACTGACGTTGACATGGCTTTTGATGAATATTGCTAAAATTCTTTCTCCAAAAGGTTACAGTTATCTGAAATAGAGAGCAATGCATTTTACTGCCGATGTGGATGTAGTTAATAAATCATAATTTAATATTATACTTAATTATAAAATAGTCTATATAAACTACCTAGTATACTTAGGATACTATAATTAAAGCCATGTTTTTTGCTAATAAACTTCTATTATAGTCTGGGAATCTACCCTTCTGTAGAATGGTCAGCAAAGATGTTCTGGATTGATTCTTTTGTTACTTTTAAAATTCTAAAAATTATATTTGGGAAAGAATTTCTCTAATTTCATTAACACAGAGAAAGGACTTGAAGATAGCATTCTAGTTTGTTGTTTTCCTTATCATCTGCTTGGGTTAGCCTCTTACAGGGAGAATTCTGTATTTGAATTCAGAAGGTAAATGGTAAAACTCTTTCAACATAACTGACTCCTAGAATGGGCAAACCTAGGCTTCCTGCTCTGGTCGTTGTATGAATAGAAGAGACAGACCAGGCTTCACAGCCTCTGTCTGCCCCTGTCACGATGGATAATTAACTGCAGTCCTCTTTCCCTCTTGTCGTCACTAAAAAGCCCCATAATTCCTTCCCACCCAAAGATAACCAGAGATCTCAGTTGTTCTGGGACAGGAATAGAATCTAAAAAAGGGGCTTTGTGCTCTCTCAGATGCCTGCCACTCATAGCTCCTCTAGTCGAAGGAACGCTCTCAACCCTGATCCTCTTTCCCAGATGGTTGAAAACACCGATTCCTGCTGTTTTACTCCAGCTCCACAGTGTTTAAGGAGTGCGCCAGGTCTCTGTCTGCAGGCAAGCCCAACAAGGAGTGCCTTGGAGGGGTCCACGAGCCCCTCCTACTGGACTGCCTCCTTCACGCCTCTGGGTATGACGGTCAAAGCTCTCAACTATTGAGGGTACCAGAGAGGCGGGTTTGTACCTGCTGGAGGAATTGACATAGTACAGGGCCCCAGAGAGCTGAAAAAGTCTGTCACACAAGGGATGTTCCATGGCAGTTAGCCTTCCCATACAACATTTCTCAAGGTGATAAAAAGAGAGCACTTCTTCCTTTCATCCGTCTCCTTTCCTTCCTTCCCTTTCCTTCCTTTCTTCCTTCCTTCCTTCCTTCCTTCCTTCCTTCCTTCCTTCCTTCCTTGAGTTTCTTCCCTCCCTCTCTCTGTCCCATTTTTTCATGTTCCTCTGAAATGTTTTTACCAAATTTCATGAAAATGGAAGTGTGACAGGGATTGTCTTTTAAGCTTAATCTATTCTCATCTTCACTCTCAAATTCTGCAAATGATTTTATGGCTTTAACTCTATTTCTGTTTAATGTTAATCTTCAGAATCAGTTAGTATAAATCAACCATATTTACTTCCCAAAATTGTCCCTGATAAAAGCTGTCATACAAATGGAGCACTTACGGCACGGAAATGAGAAACAAAGGCAGGAACATGAGAACCTCTCTGGCAACTCCCTGGGAAGTTCGAGGAGGTCGGTGTGAAGTGGCCACAGGTCTGGAAGGGATTGCTTCCCTACCAGCTGCCTAGCAACCAAACTGTGTACCTGACCTGGCTTTTAATGGGCAATATTATGCAGTGCCTGTGTACTTCAAAACTGATACAATAACTTTGATGTTGAAGGATCTGATATTACCAATAGCTCAGAAGATATCAATAGATTTTTAATTTTAATGCCCGTTTTGTGTTATTTAGGTAGAAATACTCTCAAAGTTCAGGCAACGTAGAATTAGTTCATAAAACATATTAGATCAGTAAATAAGGCACTTTCTAGACTAAGGTAAAAAACAAAATACCAATGTCTCAAAGAAGGTACTAGACCTCTCTGCATCCTACTTTACTTATGAATTGGGCTTTGGGTGGTAGGTTAAAGCAGAACCCAGTAGGTGAGATTTCACCATTACACTCATATTGTTTTTATATTGCTGTATATATTATTTTTCATGTGTAGTTTTAAAAACATAATAAAGTAAAATGAAACTAGAAGTTATAAAACAAAATAACATGCTTAAACAGATTCATGGGTCCTAAAATATTGGATGACTGGTAACAATTTTGTTTTTGATAGAATATTATCACATTTTTCAGATATATACTTGTTAATCTGGAAGAATTTTTAAAATCCTGATGAACTATTTTTCCTATCATCTTTCCCTTCTACTCACAACTTCCCAGAGTGGTCATTATTAATTTTTTTATATGTACATAAGGAGGGGAGAACTAGAAGTTGAAGAAACATTGCCGAAATTTTGTAAGTCAACATTAATTTCTATGAGCACCACATATCATACAAAGTAGATTCTAAGTACAAACAGAACATCGACTTCATTTACTAGCATGGGGTATTTTAGGTATGAGAAATATACTTACATATTAACTTTAACGTCACATTCTAATTGCAACCATTATGTCTTGCCATTTTTGTTCAAAGAGTAAATTTCTTTAATCTAGTTGTTTCAAGCTAGAGTCATACACCATAAAACATGCACCAACTTTATTCATCTGTTTCTTTGGACACATGAGGAAGTACTGTGAGTATAATTTGATGTAATGTTTATCTCCATAATATGATACCTTTTACAGAGCAAAGAGTCCTTATTTAATGGGTTTAATTAGCTGCTAACAATGTGCAAACTCTGTTGAAACTTCCATTTTCATTCATTATTTGCACATGCTTCTTTAGACAGAAGATCATGACCCTGCCTATCTTTCTATAGTATTTGCTTCACGTTTCTGACTCAAGCCCTGCCGTGTATCATTACATCAGGGCCCCGTTTTAATTTGCATCATTGATTGTCATCTAATCAAAAAGTTCCATTTTGTATGAATAGACAGATCAATAGAATAGGATAGAAATCCACAAGTAAACCAAAAATGCAATAATCTGTCATGTAATAGAAAATGACATGACATATAGGTGGTAGGAAAGAGGAATGATCAAGAAAAGCTATTGTTACAGCTTGGATTTGGAAAAAAAGAAGTTGGATCCCTGTCTCACACTTTCGATATAAAATACACCCAGTGTTCAAAGAGAAAAGCTGAAAACATTAGTTATCTTAATAATAGGCAAATAAGACTTTTGTAGTTGATGTATTGAACAGTGAAAACACAGAATAGTTGAAAACTACAATATACAATTTTGGTTTAGTGGAGAATATATGTTCTGTTCAAGCACGCCACAGCATTTATAAAACTTGATCACATCTTGGCAATAAAGCTAATGTTATTAAATTTCAAAGTATCGTCATCACAGTGAACACATTCTCTGATTACAATGCAATTTAATTCAAATAAATAATGAAACAGTGCAAGAAATATCCCATGTATTTTATAAATATAAAAACACACTTCGAAACAATTCAAGGATCAAAGCAGAAATTATCATGGAAATAACACTACATTGATAAATGAATTACGGCACACACACTGTGCATCAAAATTTGTAAGATGAACCTTAGAAGAAATTAAATAGTCTAAATATTTACAGTAGAGAATAAGATAGGTTTGAAATCGAAGAGTGCTACATTCAATTTAGAAATGTAAGAAATACAACTAAAAGATACCAAAGTATACAAGGGACATTTTAGGAGTCAATTAGAAAAAATTATTAAAAACCCAGTAGAAGTGAAAAGAACAGGTAGAATACTGAAGAGATCGTTCAGAGAAGTGATACCTGAATAAACACGTGACAAGATTATCAACCTTATCAGTATACATAACACGCATATTAACCACAGTGAGACATGGTTTTACACTCACTAGCCTGGGAAGCTTGGTGTTAGCAAGGATGTGAGGCAACAGCTCTCCCCACTGCTGATGGTAAAGTAAATTAGACTACTTGTTTGGAAAAGTTAACAATTATGTTGCTAGTTTGAACATACCCACAGCATGCAATGCAGAAATTTGAGTCCTAGCTATAGTGTAAGAATTAAAGAACTTTTGAGAACTTGTACGTTGGAAAACACTGACAAGAATATTCATAGCAACATTGTTTGAAATAGTAAAAAAATTAATTGGCACACCAATGCCTACCATTAGGATGAATAAATGACTTATGGTGTGTTTCTGCAAAGGTGCATCACACAAGGAAAAATGAAAGAACTACTGTTCTGTGCATCAACATGGATGATCTCAAAAACATAATGTTCTGAGGAAGGAGCACATTATAGAAAAATGCATACTGAATGGCTGTATTCACATTTATGAAATAATATGCTCTTTAGGAATCTGTACATTTCTATATACTTGTGCTATTTAGGAATATATGCATATATAGAAGTGGTAAAGGCATAAAACTAAAAGGGGGATCATAAATACAAATTCAGTACAGTGCTTACTTCTGCTGGAAGTAGACGTGTCAGGGATGGATTTTGGGAGGGGCCTGCATGGAGTGTCTAGGATGCTGGTGACCTCCCTAGTTACCACAAACTTGCTCTACTGAGAGCGAGTTGACAATACCTACTAAAATTGCCAAAGCACATACCCTCGTAAGAGTGAATATTGCAGAAATAATCCCACACATGCATGATAATGTGTAACCAAGGTTATTCACTGCTGAACTCTTTATAATAGTAAAATACTGGAAACATTCTAAATTCTCTCACTCAGGAATTGGTAAAATAAGTTTTGACTCATTCATGTGATGGAATTGAATGGAGCTATACAAAAGATTGCTGAGCCTCTTTTTGAATCAATACATGAAGACCTTGAGGACACCGTTAAGTGAAAACAAAGTTAAAACTTTGTGTAATATACGTTTACATTTGTATAAAGATAGGATGAAGAATATATATTTAAATATGTACATCAGTTCAAAATAATGCATTTTAAAGTATATGTGAAATTAAGATAATTGTAGAGAAGCAGATAGGGTGGATGGGAGGCAGTCAAGAAGGAGTTTACCACTTTATACATTTTCTGTGTTGAACTGTATGAAAATATTACTCTGGGGAAGGGAACAGGATGGCTGGAGAGGGGTGCGAGAGACAGGTTTTGTCATTCATTATTTATTTGTTCCTTTTGAATTCTGCAACTGCAATATGATGTTTATACTCACCACTGAGAAAATAAACAAAATGACATTAAAACAGTCAACAACACAACCATCCACTTCCCATTTAGGATTCTGTCAAGAGACTGAACTGAAAATCTGTCACTGACCAGTAGAAAGCCACCGAAAGGCACTTCCTTAAAAAAATGAAACTTTTCTTTATTTGTGAAAATATATCACAAGAAACAAAAAGGCTATTTTAAGCCCCTACAGATGTTCCCTGGGCATATGTTGGAAGTTGGGGTGGGCAGTCTTGCCGTTCATACACTCTTGAAGGAGGAGGAATAAAATATATTTACAATAACATGAGAGAAAATTAAATGTTTTCATAGATATATGAAACTTAAAAATGCTATAAAAAACACAGAGGGGCATTTTTATACATGTTTTAATCTTTTGGAAAATGATAAATGCATATATAATTAAAATGCTCATGAAATTCCTACAGATTTTTATAAATTTCTTCATGAGAGCACAATTCAAAATTTATCATTAACACTTCCTGAAGTAGAATGGGAACAAACAAAATGTTCAGTAAAAACATCAAATGTCTGAGCTTGAGTTAAGATAAACATCCGATACTGCAGAGACTGGCAGTGCTGACCCCCACACACCCGCCCTGAGAAATCGTTAGAAGGCTGTGTGTAGAACCGTAGTTTCACTAGCGAAGCATCGTATCTTCAGCGGCTTCTCCTCGGGGCTTCTTATCTCAGAGTTTGTGCTCTTTTACTGTTATGCAGGAAATACCCTTTCAGTTTTTCTGACAATTGTCACAGTCCTTTTAACCTCTTTTTTCTCATTCAGGAGACTGGGAATTGGATACCTATGATCTAATCTTGGCTGCGTGTGTCCTTGGGCGAGACACATAACCTCTCTGGGCTTTAATATCATTTTGTATAGAAGCTACCGTCCATTCCAAGCTTATCCTTCTATAATGCCCGAGTGAGAGCCAGAAGGCTTCGGGAATTCCGGCAGCCTCCTTTGTAACTCCTTTCCACACCGACACAAATCAGAGCAGCATTTCTTTGACTCTTCTCTTACAGAATGCTATCAGCTGCAGTGGTTCAACAGACAGGACTTCACCTTTTTTACATCAGTGTGAAAACACTTGGGTCCCGGCCCTGGATCACCAGCACCACAAGCTCAGGACTGATACCCTTCCAGTTCTACCAGCAGACCCTTGAGGTCACACGCTGGCTGCGGCAGCTGCTGCCAAACGGGGTGAAGACTATGTCCACCACCAGGCAATTCCCCACCTCTGATACCTATTGCCATGGACTGGTTTTGCCTTCTCTGGAAACTCACATAAATGGAATCACAAAATATGTAATCTTTTATGTCTGTCTTGGTTCATTCCACTTGTTTTTTCAAAATTCATTCATGTCGTAGTTGCTTAGTAGTACTGCATTTTATGAATATAACGTATTTCCTTGCCCGTTTTCCTACTGATGGATGTTTAGATTGTTTCCACCTTGGGGCCATTATAGGCAAGGCTGCTCCGTATGTACATTCATGTTACAGGTCTTTGAGTGAACCCATATGTCTTCACTTCATTGGTTAAATATCCAGAAGTTGAATTGCTGGATCCTATGCCTAATGTACGCTTCACCTGATAAAACACTACTTACTAAAGAGTCCTGTACAATGACCTCACCATTTTGCATAGTTATTTTTGATGACCGCATAATTCTGAAATTGGTGCATCATTAATTATGTATTTGTTCAGATTATCATACATTTAATTTATATTGTTTTAATGTTGGTTTTTAAAATAATAGAAAATGCTGCAATGAACACCTTCAAGCAAATAATTTTTATCTGTTATAAGAATATTTCTGCTGGTGGAATATTTACTTGAGATGACAGGGGTAGAGTTACTGAGTGTTTTCATAACTTCTAAATTTCCCAAAAGTCTGTCACAGTTTCCTCAATACATTTGAAACAATTACTTATTTATTTTTATTGAGTTTTAATGTGCATAAATATTAAGTATACAGTAGCTCGATGAACTTTTACATATGTAAAATTCAATAGCTATGGCCTAGATCAAGAAATAGAACATTTTCACCTTATAAACCCTAATGCCTCTTCCGGACTATATCATGCCTCACAGACAGACCTACTATTCTGATATTTATCCCAAAACAATTGTGTTTGTGTTTATATTTCATAGAAACTGAATCATACAGTTTATACTTATTTTTCACATACACAAGGTTTAAAAGACAAAATAGAGCTGTAATTCAAGTCCAGTTTTAATTTTTTATATTGATGGGATGTTTAATAAAAACAATGGTCACCATTTCTTGAGCCCAGGAATGCACACCAGGCGCTACCTAAAGAATTTACATTTGTGACCTCATTTAACCTTTTAATAACCCAATAAGAAAGATAAAATTATACCCATTTTCCGAATAATACATCTGAGGCTAAGAGTTGAAATTAGCTTGCCTTGTCTCACAAGGCTGGTATGTGACGCAGCAAGAATGCATATCCAGATGCGTCTGACATCATTCAGGTGTGTCTGAAATCACAGCACATGCCCTACCTCTTACTGGACACTAGTATTTTAGAATTTCAAAGGTTCATTCACCAGATAAAATATATAAAGTATAAGAGGATGATTGTACTGGCTCTGCTTTTCTCTATTCTCTAATAAAAGCCAAAGGCAAGCTGCTAGAGATGAAGGATCAAAAAGCCAACTTGACGACAGATGTAATTGCCAGGCATGATTTTCTGAATCAACCAGGTTCTTTGGTCATTATCAGCTTTACTAGAAAATTGAGACAATAGGTGTATACTAACACTGCAGCTCATAGCTGGCCACATTACTGGTAACTGAGGCCACTGTTTTCACTAAAATGAATTACCCCCAGGATACCAGTATATAAAATTATATGGAAAGTAGTGAACTTAGTAACCAATGTGGGGAAAACAGCATGGATTCAAAAATCTACTTTGAGTAAAGACAACTCTTACAGGGAACATGTTATATTTTGCCAAGATAATAAGGGCGCTCACTGACAAGGAAGGAACAATAGAAAGGTAAGTTGAAGCCAGGGCACACATCTGAAGGCAGCTGAAAGCACAGAGCACCATTTCATCCCAGACATTTTCTAATTCAACTAGGAAGAAGATAGTAATTTTTATAATGGATTGGAAATTGCAAGTAGATTTTTGCATTACAGAAACAAAGTGCCCGCTAAAAAAAAATCAAAAAAAGATTTTAGGGTACATTTGATAAAAATGCATGTATTCAGGAAACTTGTCATCATCAAAGAAAATGATGGAGTCAGTACTTAAATGAAATTTCAGGTCTTTGTGACAACTTCATTTACAGGGATGAATATAGGAACCCAACGGTTTGGGTTCTTTTTTTTTTAGCAAATTCCTCTTAAAATCTTTTGGAATATAGAGGAGGTAAAACTGTATGTGCATGAATCTTAAGTACACAGGTTTACTTAAGAATACAGTTTCACAAAGTTGACACACCGGGTAACCTCCGCCCACATTGTGATACGGAACACAGGCCGAGGCCAGGGGCCTCCCCGTTTGCCCCACCCCAACCTTAACCACTGCTTTGCCTTTCACCTTAAGGGTAACCATCCATAGTGGTGCAACATGTCAGTAAACGTACTGCTGCTCTAGAAAAAACAATGAACATTGTCACCCACTCCCAGTTATCATTTGAGGAGTCAAACCAGTGTCCTAACAATTAAACGGCACAGTTACCATAAGAAAATCTGACAGCCCCACCAGCCCCCAAGCAAAAAGAAAAGTTCATTTTCCTTCATTTTTAATTGTTTTTCTCCCTAAATTTTGCTTCGTTTAATTCTGCTGTTATTATGGATAGCACAGAGTTGATTTTCCCTTCACGTTTTTTGTCATATGACAGTAACTAAAATGACGGTTGGTAAGACATGAAAATTGAGTCAGTTTTCCCAGCGTCTGTATGGAATGATTTCCCTGAGGTCGGCTTTCCAAGATCTCCTGGTGCCCAGAGGCATAACACAATCAGTTAGAGTTGGAATGAATTGTGTGCCCTTGGTTCAGTCTTTTAGTATGAAATTAACCAGCCTAATTGAGATTGATTAACTGAACTTGATCTTATCAAAATTATAATTAAATTAACTAGACAATTCTATGCAAGTATTTATGACGTTTCAACCCAAAACAAATGCAAATCTTGAAAATGCTTATGAATAAATGACTTTAATTATAATTAAATAGCGTGCATATCTGCCAAGATTAAGCTTTTGTGTAATTGGCTTTTTTTCCCTATTACCTATGGGTTAAGAGGATATTTTATAATGAATTTATGTTCCTCTTTCCATCACCCAACCTTTGAATCATTGTTTTTCTTTTACATTCTTTTTGTTAGCATCTTCCTTCTGGACACTGGACTGGCCAGCTTTGTAAAAATCAACTGAAGGGATGCAGAATGCTAATCACATTTTTTCAATGTTTTTGTTGATGTATTAATTTATGAAAGCAAGTAGTTGAATATTTAAGCTCTGCTCATACTTCAAGTATTCTGGGAAAGGCCTTCCTACCCAGAACGCAACCAATCTCACCAAATATTCTCAGCAAGCTCCAAAGGCGCATGTGGTGGTGCTCTCGAGGGGGTGCTACAGTGTTCATGGCTCTGGCGGTAAAACAGTATGTCACTACATCCCACCCCTATTGGGGAACAGTCGAGCTATTTCCAGAGAAAATGGGGAGGGTGTGAATTACTCTGATAGTATTTTTGGATGCCCTCTGAACATCGTTTAGCAAATCTTACAAAGCACTGTTCACTCACGCCAAACACCCAACTCTGGCTTATAAATAGTGTTCCCCAAAAGTTTTACGATTTCAACATTTTGTATCACTTAAGTAGACCCTGCAATGTGACACTGATTTTACTTCTTAATTGCATCTTCTGCTCCATTTAACTTTACCCAACCGGATTTATAAATATTTAATCAGATCACTGCTGCCTACTTAAAAAGGAAAAAGAAACTCTGGCTGCTCCTAGCCAAGCATGACCTTGAAAAGACAGAGACACACTTCAGTGTTACTCTCATCCTGATTTGCATTTAGGAAAGGAGAAAGTGCCATAACTGATTAGCAAAATTGAGTTGTAAAAAATAGTTGACTCAGGCTTAGGTAGCTTGGGGACATTTTTTACAAAAGTGTTATTCCTGTCCCTCCCATAAAACCCCAGAGAGATTATTTTTTCCCATGACTTACTGAATTTGCTGAACTGCCACAGTCATAAAGTTGTATTTAAATATTTGTTTTTCTTTAAATGTCTTCTCTAATATTAGATTATAGAATATTACAATAGTGACTAGAGTATATGAATATAACAATCTTTCTAGTTTGGGGATATGGAGGCTTTTAATACATGATGTTGAAATGAATAAAGATTTTTTCTGGCTTTTATATTTTTGCTTTGTTGCTGTTGTTATGTTTATTTTTCAACTTTTAATGAAACATTGAAATGTGGGTTGGGTTGTTTTCTTTGGCTTTTAAAATTAATTAAGTATTACAAAAGCTTCAGTAGTAACACTGCCCTGCCGAATTTCATACAATGCCCACTCCGCACGTTGGCCTCTGGGCAGGAGGAGTCGTAAAAACAGTGTTCAGACCCCTCCAGGTTGCTTCCTCCGGGCATCACTGGGCATCTCTCAGGCACTCAGAGTCTCCGGGCCTCACCACAAACTCTCCTAATGCACAAGCGTGTCTTTCCCTCTCCTTAGTCCACGTTAATCTAAAAGCCACCTTGATCTCCCTAGGTGCTGAATAAATTGCATTTGCTCCTTTCAGCATACCTAAAACTGTGGTTAAATAACTCAAAGGATGTTCGCTGATACCATCCCTGTGCCCAAACATTTGCTCCAGCTCACACCTTCCTGACTTTCAGCGAAGTCCTTACACTGTTCTATTCTATTTGTTGATGACCACATGC
>PVKM010043864.1:0-12408 GCA_004027735.1 Carollia perspicillata | reverse complement strand
ACCTGGGCTAGGCTTTGTAGCCTTGAATTTAAGGCAATACCTCTACCTTTGTGGGACAGCCATACCTGCTCATGAGATCAAACGTGCAAAGGGACCTATATGAAGAAGGTGTCAGGAGTTAACATGCTAAAGGAGTGTCACTTTAGGTAGTACTCCAGTAGGGGAGGAGGGAGACCTCCTTGTGGGTAGGGATGAGAAGGATCATGGAAGGCTTCCTAGAAGAAGGGGGCCTTGTGACATGGGTCAAGTTTTGATAAGAGAGAATAGAAGTGGGAAGCTTTTACTTCCAAAGACCAGGTGTTTATCCTGGGCCCAAGAATTTTCTGTAGATTTGTGGGATGAGGAAAAAGAAAGGAAAGGCATGGTCAGGTCACATAGAAGGCAACTGCAGGAGCCTTTGAGCAGCACAATATCTCATTTCACACTGAGTTTCCACCATCAGGCAATGATTTCTGGAGACTTAAAGAGTTTTCCTGGTTGCTTACCTGCATAGTGACTTAGGGCCAGCAGTGTGGCTGCTCTGAAAGTCATTACTACATCAATAAAATGATAATAGCATAGATATGTAGGCAGGTAGATAGTTGGGATTTAATGATTTGAATGCTTAGCACATTGTCTGGCACCTGATAAGAGCTCAATAAACATTAGTTCTGTCATGGCACTATCCTGAGGACACCACTCCCGAGCATTTACTGTCTCCAGTCATTGTGCATTGCATTCTAATAATAGCTAACACATTGTAATAACTCTATGAGGAAAGTACTGTTGTTATTTTTAGCAACCTAAAGCACAAGTAACTTGCTCAAGGTCTCCCAGCGTGGAGAAAAGGTATAATTCAATCTCAGGCACCTATGCTCTTAACCACCCTGCTACCACCTCTCTTGGGATTAGTGTAGTTATTTAGTTTTTGAAAACAAGGCTGCAGGCCCAGCTGACCAGTGGGAACAGAGGATGTGAGTGGAAGAGACATTCTAGAATGATTTTCATGTTTTCAGCCAACATAAGGAACCCAGGAGGAGATGGTGCCCCCTGAGAATAGGAATATAATTCTGCCCTAGCAGAAATTTACTATACAGGTGCAAGGTCAGAGTGGAATGATGCCTTCTAGAACCCAGGCCATGGGGCCAGCATCTCAGAAATGGGGTGGAATGTCCTGAAAAGTGAACTTAGAGCAGGTCTGAGGTAAACATATCTTATGTCCGCAAGGATTCATCTGTTCAGCTTTTGAGAGGTGGTGAGCAAAGGTGACTCTTTGGCCATTGTGAGGTTATTGCCTGAGGCTTGTTGAACCCTCCAACCTTTGGATAGGCCCAACTGATATTTCCATGAACTTTTTTTGTGGAACATGAATTATGGGAGCTGTTTTCTTTCAGTTTAGTAATCAAATAAGGCTTGAAAACTGCAGCTCTATCCCCTGTAGCAGATGCTGTCAGTGCCCTTGCTATTTCCCTCAGGCCCTGCTGGTCAGTGTTCTGGGCTGCACTTCCAACTGCCTGTATCTGCAGCTCTGCCTGACCCTTTCTGCTCATGTTGGAAAACTCTAGTAAGTGCTAGGCAATTAATGACTATTACTAACACCCCTCCCCACCCCAGCAAGAGAAGCCCTCGGTGAATGACTGGCCAAAGTTAGTATATACATGGGATAACTGTGAGACATGAGCCCATGCCATCTCTGAGAGCCCCACTGGGTTGAAGCTCCTCTTGCCCACTGATCACTTGCTCGATAACTCCTCCTTCGGGTTGCATTCCCTGTCTTATCTCTCTTTATTTTTCTGCCAGGGTTCTTGGGATCATCTCCCAGATAAACTCCTTGTGCTTAAATCCTTCTGTCAATGCCTGCTTCTGGAGCAACCCAAGCCAACATAGCTGCTCTAAGAACCCTTGTTTCTTAGATTAGAAGAGACTTATTTAACTTTAACCCAATGTATCCCAAACTGGGTTGACCAGAGAATTCTCTGTTGCTAACTTCCCATGGAACAGTGTTCTGCAGTACACACTGTGATTGACCCTACCTTGCAGTTTATGGCTGAGTTGTCTGAGGCCCAAAGGGAAGGCAGTGGCTGAGCTCATTCTTGGCAGAGCTGTATGAAGACTCATTTCTCCTCCACTCCTGATACAGGTGCATTTTCTAACCATCATACTCTGCATCCTCATCTGTGAGATACAGAAAATAACATTTACTACATGAAAGCTAATGTTACATGTGTGAAAATCCTGAGTAAGCTGGAGAGGATTGTACAGATATGATGAATAATTATCCTGACAGTGGGAGTGGGGGTGTGGCACTAGGCTCAAAAACCAGGGAGTTCACTGTCTGGGAGGCGGGTGAGGGGTGGTGGTGGTGGTCTGAGTCTTAATGGGAGGAAGAAATGTGACTGGTGTTCTTTCAAACCCACCAAGTTTCTGGCAAGGGCACTCCCCTTCCCCACACCCATCAAACCCGCCACTAATCTGAAATATTAGCTTAGAGAAAAGATAGAAAATGGCTTGGAGAGGGCCGGCATCCATCTTGGAATATACTTATCTCATTTTCATAGTCACCAGAGACAGCCAGGGAAGATAACCAGATGTTCAAGCATCTCTTCCTTGCTCTTGCTTTCTTGCTCGCTCATTCTATCTTTTTTTGTAAATTGAATTTAAAGGACTTGTTTCTTAGCAACAGCAGCAGGCAGTGGTTACAAAATCCTTTTTGGTCATTTCAATGCCCAAGGTTTCAGTAGACAAATGAACCTCTCAGTATAGACTGGGGATTGGGGATGATAGGAGGGCCCCAGAGAGAGCCAGCACATCCAGTGCTGTATTTGGCTAGGAGCTTCCCAGAGAATCCAAGGTGAGAGCAGCAGGGCCCATAGAACCCTTGTGGCTCCCAGGCACACATGGCATATGATGCTGGCTGGATAGTCCTGGGCGGGAGGGCTTCGTACAGCGTTTCCCAGCTCTGTAGTGGGGTAGCTCTTATCTTGGATGGTGTGGCTTTGTGAAAAGAGCCCCATGTGAAATCTTGGAAAACTCAAGTCTGGTCCCAGCAACATTGTTGTGTTACCTTGGGCAAGTCACTGAATTTTCCTGAGCCTTGGCTTCTATACCAGTCAGATAGGCAGTAGCACCCACCTTACAAGGTGAGGCACAAAAGAGACCAGAGCATGTGTAAGTTCAAAAGGCATCAGGAATGATGACAAAGTCAGGGGTTAATAAGGTTTATTTGGCCTTTAATGCTCTGCTTCCCCCTCCCTTGAAGAAAGCAGGCTTGTGTACACAAAATTATAGGATATGGAAAGGTCCTGCGTAGGGCAGGAGAGGAGAAAGCCTCTCTGGGCAACACCTGGTGATCAGAGCAGTGAAGGGCCTTTGGAGCTACAGGATGGCAGAATATTTGGTGTGATGGGCCCATAAGGCTTTTATTCTAATATTTTCTGGTGCTTGAATCTTTGCTGAGGTTGAAGACGAATGACTCACGGGCAAGATATGGCCTGGACATATTTCGTTTGACCCTCCCAGGGTTTTGTAATTTGTTGAATTAGTTGTTAGCAGTTACCATTTAGGAGACGTCACATAACAATTGTGATTTCCAGCTCCTTTTGAACAATCAGCAGAAACAATGAGCACATCATCTATATGGAGGTGAGCAAAGAATGCTCCCGTTGAATGAGACACACTTCCAGTTGTCACTCACAGTCCCCGTCACTCTCAGCCGCCTATAACTGGGGCCCTCTAGTTAATGTCATACCTACCTGGGTCTTATGGATACCTGAATTTGAGATCCCTGCTCTACCTCTTAAATATCTGTATAATGGGGATGCTAGTAAAATCTATCTGAAAGAATTACTGTTAAGATGAAATAATGTAATGCATGTAAACTGCTTAGCACATGCATGGATTCAAAAAATATTGGTTTCTATTTCCCTTTGAAAGCTTTCAAGACTTTGAGTCATTTGTATTAGTTGGTCAGTCACAGAAAACTGGAGTGATTCTTTCCAGAGGACAAACTTTATTTATACATGAATTCCTATTGCTATTTATTCATTTATTTGGACACCACAGTGCCAGAGTTTGGCCTCAAACGATGCAAGTTTAAGGGTTGGCTGCTTGTGATGTGGATGATCTTGGCCAAACCTTTGATGTCTGAGCTTCCTCAATCTATCTTCCTTCCTTCCTTCCTTCCTTCCTTCCTTCCTTCCTTCCTTCCTTCCTTCCTTCCTTTCTTTATTATTGTGCTAGGCATCATGGTATTAGGTAATAAGTCTTCACTGGTGGGTAAGATACAGGCAAAGGAAGGTCCTGGTCTTGTTTCCTGGAAGCAGAGCTTGAGATAGGGGTTTGGGTACATACGATTTTAAAAAAATGAAATTATTTTTTTAATTTTTAAAAGATTTTGAAAAATTGCTTATTTATTTTTAGAGAGAGGGGAAGGGAGGGAGAACCAGGGGGAGAGAAACATCAATATGTGGTTGCCTGTTGCACGCCCCCACTGGGGACCAGGCCTGCAGGCCAGCACTCAATCCTTGTAGCCACACCAGCCAGGGCTGGGTACACACAATTTATTGAGAGAATGCTCTTAAGAAATACTTTTAGTGGAGGGAGTGAAACAGGAAAGAGAGGGAGAAATAATTAAAGATCAATTCTTGCCTAGGTCTGATCCCCAAGGTGGTAATGGGCTGTGAAGTGTAAACCACTCCACAAAGTTTCTCCCCTTTGGCAAGAGGAGCAACATTTCATACTCCTGTATCAACCGTGCATTGGTTATGGACTCCCCTCTGGGGTTGCATAACCTCTGGGAAAAGCAGCTCATGCTAGGCAAGGACAATTCTCTGGATAAGGGGGTAGCTGGAGCTATTCGTAGCAAACACTCAGCAGTTCAGAGATGAGTACCTTGGCCAAGTAAAGGGAATCTATGTGGGGCACTGACAATGGCTACTGAGCCCCTAGTTGTACCACTCAGATCCTCTTGATTTTCACATTCAGTTCACTCTGCCTGGCCTGCACTTCTCTAGAATTCTAGTCACAATACCTGGGGAAACTTATAAGAAGAAGGTAAGTGACATGAACTACAGTCCATATTGCAGTAGCTGGTCTCAAGGCCCAGACTGATCATCATTGTCTTCCTCCTATACCATTTGCTTGGGTGTGGCGATAGTGCAGCACTATCCATCTGCTGCTTGTACCAACACCTATGAACCAAACTTGGGCTTTTCCTTCCTCTGTCACCTAGCCATGGAGAACCTCTTGTAGGACCATAGTTGTGAACTGTGGAAGAGTCATGTTCTATGATGTGGAACATTAGCCATCTGTTTTGTTCAGTTATTTCTACCCTCCAGATATGTTTGAATATGGTTCTGCATATATTACTTATGTTTTCTGATGGATTGCTGACCACATAACTTAGTGGGGCTGACATTATCCATATCATGATGGGTAGTTCTGGTCTCAAGGCCACATGATGTCCTGTGATCAAATACTTTTGTCTCCACCAGGGTCAACTGGCATGCTAGGAGCTGTCTTTAGAATGGTGTCTAGTTCTCTGCTGCAAGTGGACTGTTTTTTCCCCAGAACTCCATGGGTCTGCCTCTGACTGTCCTGACAGAGATTCCACAAGATGTCCTTTCCGCCACACATACCATGAAATCTGCTCTATCATATGGCCCAAGTAGAATTGCTTGTACCACAGCCCAAGTCTGTTGCTAGACGCTTTCTTACTCTGGATCTTACTCAAAACTTTCAGCCTGCTGCATCACCTGACAAATGAGTTGGTGCATTATTCCAAAGTTTGAAATATGCTGTTTCCAAAGCACTGTGCTTCTTTCTTTGTGGTAGAAGGTGCAAAGCACAAGAACTTGCTTTTATTTTGGAATGGATGCGCCAGCATTCTTAAGACCATGGAACCTGTAAAAATAATGACCGTGGCAGGCTTCTGATTCATTGCAGGGTTTATTTCCTACCCTCTTGAGCTCTTGTATCTTACTTATCTTTTCTTGCTTACTCGTAAAGGCCTGATATAAATGATATCAATAGTATAGTGGACCAATGTGGTAATCTGTGGAATGTTTAGTTGGTCTGGGACCCTTTGAATATATTATGACAGAATTAAGGAGAGTGAACAGAGAACTGTGAATGAGTACTGCTGTTCATCTCCTGTGAATGTGAACTGCTTTGGATCCTCCTTTCTGCTGGGTCTGGAAAAGGAAGCATTTGCCAGACCAGTAGCTTCATACTACTTACCTGCAACTGTGTAAATTTGCTCTACTTAAGATACTACATCCAGCTCAGAAGCTGCAAGTGGAGCTACTGTTCGGTTAAGTTCATAGTATAGTTTACTGTTATCTGCCACGACGGAGGTCAGACTAGTCTATTAAATGGGAGATATGACAGAGGGACCATCTCTCCTGTATCTTTTGTCTTTGAATATGACACTAATTTCTGCCATTCCCCCAGAAAGTGGTAATGTTTTGGTTTATCATCTTTGCCTTTTGTACAAGAAGAGTTTATTCTACTGGTTGAAGAATCACTGTGACGTTCTGCCAACTGCAAAGTAGACATACTCAAATTACATGATCAGGCTATGAGCGCTTTTTTTTTACCTGACCCCCATATGCCTCTGCTATAATGAAGGAGCCATGGTGAGACTTTTGGTCTTAGGCTAGCTGTACCAGTTTTGATCCTCTATCTACCATTCCTTAAAAGGTCTAGATACTCCATTTCTATATTGTAGTTTCTCTTTCCCTTGAGTAAGTGAATATGGTTCCAGGAGGGGAATAACTACTATATATATTTACTATAGTTGCAAATTCCCATCTTATGGGGCCAGTCCTTTTTTCCAGTTGATGAGTTCTGGGTCTGAGAACTGGGTCACATTAGGCAAAGGGTTGTGAATCTCCATTGGCGTATCTAAGCTCAGTCTTATGCTTATCCATTCTCCATCTCATTTGGTACTATGTATTAAATAATACCTTTGCTGGCTCTTAGGAACATTGTGTTATTATTAACCACCTTCATACATCAGAGGTCAGCAGACTTTTTCTATAAAAGACCAGAGTATAAATATTTTAGGCTTTAACGGCCATAGTACTTTCAATATTAGTTGAATAGTAGTCCCATGTGAGCCTTTGGACCCCTTCCCCCATAGTCTGTGACAGACACTTCCAAGAACCATACCAGCCATATTAGAACTGCCTTCTAGGACCCTACCAGGGTGTTAAATCTTGCAATATGGCAAGTGTCTCCATATCAGTTGACTTTTCCTAATTGAGCTTTATATTCCACTTCCCTCCTTCAGCACCTGTGTCCATGTATTCTCTTCTAGTTTATGCTGGTTCATGTCAGTCAGGTCTTACAGCTCCTATTCTCTATAGTTTCTTGGTCCCCTAGCAGGCCAGGCATGTGCCCAGTGAAACTGTGCTGCAATCTGTTCCTGGTTATGGCTCTGGTGGCCAGGAGAGGAGGTGGGAAACATCCTGAAGAGGGCCAGCATTGTCCTCTAAGGCACCTGCCTCATTTGAGGCTTCCATTTGGACTTAAAGCAAGGGAGTGTAGGCATTTTCAGCAGGCCCAGGGGTTCAGGGCAATTGGGATTCAAAGGGTTCAAGTGTTTCTACTTGAATCTCTATACCAGATTTCAGGGTCCCACTCTTCCTCTCAGGGTCTTGACTTGACATACGAGAATTGCCTGGGGCAAGAAGGCAACTTTCTCTGAAGTTCGGCATTTATAATTGCGCCCTGTGTCCAGACTCAGCTTTGTCTGTTGTCTAGCCACAGTTGCTGAAGATGATCTCTGCCTCTCGCAGTTGCTTTAACTTGATGGTAGATTGTCCCAAACATATCACTTTCTCTCTTCCAAGATTCAAATGTTTAGCAGCAGCCACCAATTTGATATCCCTGTACTTACACTTTTTCCTCTCTCACACACTCCAGAGACACTGCACACATCTGTGTATCCCCTCCACTTGTGTCCTGTGCCAGTCAGCACAGGTGGAAGTCAGCCATTGCACCACTACTACTGCTCTTGACTCCAGATTCTCCACCTGCCACCAGGCATGTGAGTCATCAACCTAGATCACATCCTCAAATCTGCTTCTTAGGTCCATCCCTGGCACCAGCTGGAATCTCAGGTTAGATTTCCAGAACCTGAGAAGGGATCCAGGTTTCTATGATTTATTGAGGGATAGCTCTGCAAGGAAATCTCTAGGGGAGGGAGTGAGTTAGGATAGGGAAGGAGCTGAGCATCATGTGGGTGCAGATAAGGTCTAGCTGTGATCTGACCCATGGAGGTGGGCCTCCAAAGCATGGAACACTTCACCTGCTTTTGAAGCAAGGGGAACTGGACTTTTTTACCCCTTTATCCATCAGTCACTGGCTGTCGGTATTCCTGGGGTGGGAGTGTAACCTCCCTGGTAAGGTGACTCCTGTCAGCTAGGAGTAATTCCCTAGAGGAGGGGGAGCTGTGAATTATTATCACCCAACCAGAACAGAGACTTGGGGTGGGTGGACCTGGTGAGCAGGAACCAGAGCATCTAATGTGGTGATGGTGAAATATTCTGGTACAGGAGGAATTTCAGTAGGGCTGGGCTATATAGAGTGAGGCCTCCAAATGGTGGTTAGTCCTTGGATTAGGGTGGTTAGCAGTGGAGGTGGTGATACATGGTTAGCATTTGGAATATATATATGAAAAAAACCTCAAGATTTATTGAGATATAATTGACATAATAAGCTACACATATAGTGTATACTTTGATATGTCTTAACATATGTATGTATTATGAAATCATCACAATAATCAAGATAACAAACATGCCCATAATTCCCAGAAGTTTCATTGTGCCCCTTTGTAACTCTTCCTCCTGCTTGGTCCCATCTTGCCCCCCACCCTCATGTCCCAAAGGACCAGTGACCTTCTGTTACTGTAGGTTACTTTGCGTTTTCTAGAATTTTGTGTAGATGAAATCAGGCAATAAAATGTACTTTTTTTCTTATTCTCTTCTTTCATTGAGCATAATTATTTTGAGATTAATTCATGTTTTTGCATGAACCATCCCCTCTTTTGTTGTTGCATGTTCACTCCTTTTTATTACTGAGTAATATTCCATTGTGTGGATATTCTACAGTTCATTTATTCTTTCATCTGCTGAGCTACATTTGGGCTGTTTCCAGTTTGGAGCTACTACAAATAAAGCTGCTATGAACATTTGTGTACATGTCTTCAGTGCTTTCTTTTCTCTTGGGTAGATAGCTAGCTGTGGGCTGGTGGGATCATAGGGTAAGTGTTATGTTTAACTTTGTAAAAGACTGCCAAGCTGTTTTCCAAAGCGATTGTACCCTTTTGCCTTCCCACTAGCAGTGTGTGAGAGTTTCAGTTCCCTATATCCTTATTTGGTATAGTCAGTATTTTAAATTTTAGCCATTCTAATAAATGTTCTGAATGTGTTTTAAACATAGAGCCTATGAAAAATTTAATTGACTGGATAGGAGAAAAGAAAGGAGTTATTTATTCAACAAATATTGAGCACTTTCTCTATCCTGGCATTGTTCTAGAGGCTGAAGGGATAGTAAAACATGAAACAGATATGATCTTTTCCCTCATGGAGCTATCAGTACACATCTCTTCTATGCCTGTTTGGGGAAGATGGGGTGGTAAGGGGCTCCAGTGAGGGGTAGAAGAGGTGAAGAAGAGACAAGTTCAGTTAATGGAGGCAGTGAAGAGAGAGGGGACAGGAAGTGAAAACAGGCTGTGGGGTGTAAAAATCAGTACATCTGGTCTAGAAAGTTGTGATGATTTCCTGACTCTACTGTTTACTGTTAGTGTGACCTTGTCCAAGTCACGGCCCTTTTCTGCCTCAGTGCCTTAATTTTTTCATCTGTAAAATGGGAATAATGAATGTCTTACTGGCACTTACCAAATCCAGATGCTTAGTAAACTCACTGAAGTCAGTGACATGGATTCATTCAATGGTGCTCTTCAGAGAGGACAACTGAGTTTCAAGTGTCCTCAGAAGGGTCTCAGGGATTATAGAGTCATTAGCATGTGGTTCATTGCCTAATTTCCACCTTGTCTGGCCAAGCCCTCTGGTGCAGACACGATACCTGTGGGCCCCAAGCAGCCAAGGCGGGTGGTAGGCCCTTTTGTAGCTTTATGTTTAGAGCTGCCCAGGGAAGATGGCTCAGGCTCCCCACTCGGTTGGAACTTGAAGTTCAGCTATATTTAGGAGACACAGCTGCATCCCACTATCCTTCCTGCATCACTAGGTTTGAGTCATCATGGCGTTGGAAGGGTGCATGTCATTTTGCCTAAGCTGTGTTTGTTATCTGCAGGTCCCTCAGGAACATAAGGCAACCTTACTCAACCTCTGTCTCAAGCTCCCTGAGAGAAGGGTGGCAGGAGGGAGACAATCTGCCCCCCTCCCAGCAACAGTGGTTACTGCTTCATCATGAAGCACACAGCTGGGAGTGTAGCTCCCCTCTATGCCCTGGATGTAGTCATAGCAACCACATTGCTTCACTTTTGTTCAGCATTTCCCTTTTACCCTATGCTTTTACAGTTGTCACCTATTGCATCCTCTAGACGTGTCTGGGACATGACATCATTGTCACTATCCCTATGTTCTGGATAAGGAAACTAGGCTTCAAGAATGCAGGGACTTCCTTACAGTTACTGTGTGAATTAACACATGACCCTAGGCTACACCCTAGCTTCTTTCTGTTAAATTGTCATTATTAATTAATTTTGTAGTCTTGTGGCCCCTGGTCTATCCTGCCCCCATCTACCTGTACAAATCCTACTTTTCTTTTGAGGCCTAGCAGTTGGCTCAAATGCCACCTTCTCTGGGAAGGCCTCCCTGATTCCCCTAGATGAATGTGAACTCATGGGCATTTCACAGTACAATGCAGAATGCAATGGGGGTGGGATGTAGGTTATCATAGCTCTTATGGCCATGTCTTGTCTCTTCTGCTGGATCATAAATTCCTTCAGGGCAGAATCATGACTCATCACTTCCATATTCTCCACGTCACCTAGTATAGACTACACAAGTGCAGAGTAGGTGCCCAAGAAGGTCTGACTGAATTGAATTCCAATCAGATTCTGTAACTGGACATTCCTCAGAGCGTGAGCAGTATTTGAGATCAGACAGGTCCTTGAGCTCCTACCCTAACTCTGCCATTTGCTGCCTTGATGACCAAGGCTGTTCTCATAAACAGCTCTAAGCTTCAGTTTGCTCAATCTGTAATGTAGTAATAATCATAGGAATAATATATCATGGGAGTAATTATCATAGAAGTAATTATAATGTAGGAATAGCCTATCTCATGAGATTGTTATAAAGATCAAAAGAACTAATGCAAGTAAAGACCATGTGTATTGTATACCTTGGCACATAATGAATGCTAAAAATACTAAGCTGAGGAGGTTCTTGTTCTTTACTCAGCAATCTTGCCCAGTTCTCTTCACAGGACAAAGGATCTGCTGATGTGTGACATCAGCTAACACCACAAAGAATAAATGAATGGTATTCATTAAAGCACCTATCATGTGACAGTCATTTGATCATTTGCTCTCCTATCCATTCAGAGTTGATATGATGCACCTGGAGGCATCAGAAAAGGGTGGGAGCTATCCAACGTCTTCCCTGTGTCATGGTCAAAGCTGCCCTCTGGCTGTAGAAGTGGGGACTTCTCCACTTTATTGATGGAGAGTCGGTCACTTCCCTTCAACCTCACTTTTTTGTGAACTTGAAGAGTGTGTCCTCCAGATGGATCAGGAAGTAGGAGGAATAAAACTGTATTTCAAAACCTTCCCCCAAGGACTGATGGGCTCTGAATGTGCCCTGCCTCCAGCCATTTTCTGCCCTGCCAGAAGTGTATGCTGAGGACTAGGGACTAGAGAAGAGGGAGGCCCTGGGTGGCCAGGGAGGGGGGTCTGCCCCTGGACATACCATGAGGAGGGGGAGGGCCAGTGTGTGCTGGGAGGCACTGGTCCCTATGGTGGGCAGGGACAGCAGGGGCTGGAGGCAGGGGTCTAGCTGGGGTAGCCCTTTGTAGCAGGATGATGTGGTGGGTATGCAGTTGGGGACTAATTCTGTCAGTCCTGTGGCAGTGGGGTTGGGGTTGTTCTGGATCCCAGGGTTTTAATTTTGAAGTGGCATCAACCAGACTATTGTTGCCATAGAAGAGGGCTCATTATTCTTATGGCAGGGTCTGACTACACTGGCCCCATGGCTGGGGGACACTTATGTCCTGTCAGCCTTTTTATAGAGGACAGTTTTATGGAGGAGAGTCTAGTTTTACCCTAAGTAGAATGGGGGGTGACTTAGTTTACTCTTAGTTTAGAGGGGGTAGTGGGAGTGTAAAGTGTCCTAGGATATGGCAGAGATGGTGGCGATCACATCACTGATAGTCCTTCTGCTCCCCCAGAACCATGTGACT
>PVKM010043863.1:0-12416 GCA_004027735.1 Carollia perspicillata | reverse complement strand
TCATATAAGTAAAATAATAATGACTTCTTAAGTAATAATAACCATCATATAATTCATGATTGGTACACATCAGGCCCTGAAGTAAGTGATTTTGCAAACATTAAACAACTGAATCCTCTCAGCAATACTGTAACGCAGCTGTTATTACCCCCATTTCATAGACAGAGAAACAGAGGCTCAAAGAGAACAAATTAATTTGCTCAAGACAAAATAGAAAATGGCAAAGCCAGGATGCCAGCCAGGTTTCTTTGATCTGAAAGTTCCTGTTTCTTCCCTAAGGTTGAAAAGCTAAACTTTGGATGGAGAGGTTCAGGCAAATCAAGGGGTAGGGGGGCTGACTCACTGTGCTCCCTATTCCGGTCCCCATACTGCAGGCCCGCTGGTCTCAGCGGGTGAATCTGAGCTGGGCAGGTGAGCAGAGAGAACCAACAGCCTGAGTCACGAGCAGAAGAGTCTTCATTTCTCGCATCTTTCTCCTAAATGGAAGGGAGGGAAAAATCATTGTGGACTGAGTAGAGTGGAGGGGGACGGGTTTGCAGGCATTTTGAACACATGGATATGAAAAATGTGACCCACACGTTTCTACCTTTATCCTCAAAGAAATCCACCCCTGAACTTCTGGTCCATTCCAGGAGCGGCCCGAGGTGCAGCGTTCTCCTTTCCCTCTCATTACGACCTAAGAGGTCTACGTGGACCCATGATTAGGAATACATTTCTACTTCTTAACAACTAGAAAGTCTGCAGCTAGATGATGTTAACGAAAATTACTAACATCTTTCGATAATACTTCGCGGTTTTTTAAATTCTTTCACATACATAGACTCACTTGTGTCTGTGCCTGTCTTCTGACTCCCACGCACCGGGGTTTATGCTCCATGTAAGTACGAGCTTGGTTTGTGTCTCCATTTTTATATCAGTTAGTTAAGTCCGAAGCAAATGTGCTGTAAATTCGATAAAATTTGATCCTTGCAGCAACTCAGGGAAAGGACAGGCAAATAGTTGCATGACTAGCAGGCTGCTGCGAGGAAACTGAGGCACAGAGAAGTAAAGGGAGCCTCTCCTACAAGGTCCCTTCTTATGTAATTCTTCTTACACACGTTGCAATCCGTCTTCCACCCTTGTTGTTGAACTTCTCCCCAGGGAAAGTTCTCATATTAAGTTCTCATAGCTCATATCTAAGTCCTTGTTGTTAGCTTTCTGTAAGCTTCCAAGTATAATGAGGACAGGAGAAGTATTTTTCACGATAAACTTATATGCACTTGATTTTTTTTTTTAATGAAAGCAACAAACAGCGCAGAGTGAAGAGTAAACTCTCATTGTTCACCCAGGCATCCCAGAGCAACCGTTTCTTCCTGTTCTAAGTTAAACCCCAGCCACTAGGTTTTCCAGACTCTGCAGAACTGCCCCAGCAGAGCCTGGCATACAAATGGCTAAATGCTCGCCATCAAGAGACCACAGTGATTGTAGATTGAGGCAAAAGGGATCCCTTCAAAAATTCAGCTTCGTGCAAAATGCCCATGATCTTTGTGTTATTCAAATAAGCCAACTTACTAAGAGAAGTTTATGGTTTTCGAGGCCCCCAAATAGCAGCTTATTTCTTACTCAAGTAAAGTCTATCTGGACATCCCCAGTCAGCAGTCCACACAACACACATCACTTCCACTCACGTTCCCACAGCCAAAACTAGGTGACGCAGCCCTAGCCATCTGCAAGGGAGCCTGGGAAACAATCTAGCTCTCTGTCCCACAGGAAGAGAAAGCGGGCTCGGCCAGATCTTAAACCACGTGGCTCTAGGTGGGGAGGGGACTCTCTATCCGAACTAAGATTGAGTTCTTGACAAATTGGCAGGGTAGAGCTAGTAGTTGATTTATTAAACTTGAAGAATAAATAAGTGTGACATGTCTCACACACCTGGACGTTTGGGGAAAGATGTGACATGCTACCGCCTTTATTTTGTGACTCATCGGCCCTGCGCAGCACCTGCGTCAGTTCCTTGCTGTGCCCAATGAAGAGCCTGGTTCACGCGCACTGACTCCCACCTCCCTCCCTGCCTCCGCCCCCTTGATGAGTTTTCTGGATTACACTTTCGAACTTGAAATATAATAAATAAACTCTGTTTCCTGGAATTGCAACCTTAACCAGGTGGACTCCTTGCTGTGAAATGTGAGAAAATTACTCCTCGTACTTATGCTTTTTCTCACCTTTTTTCCCCTATCGATCCTTCTTTTTGGGTCACTGTTGCTGTTATTTTAAATTGTCCAGGTTTATAACCTTTACATTCTGTTTGACAACTCTAATCTCAAGCATGCCCAGCTTTTCCTCTATAGTAATGCGCAGAGCATTCTCGTTATTATGCTTATGCAATTACTATTTAACATAGAACCAAACAGTGTGGTTCTGAGCATGGAGAAGAAAAGGTAACCCTAGGCTACCCAAGCAGGGTTGGTAAAGAGCCCAGTTTTTTCATGTCTGACTTTAAAACAATGCTTCTCAAGCTTGAATCTGCACACAGATCACTCCAGGATTTTGTCCAGGTGCCATTGGTCTCAGATGAGGCCCAAGGCTGTGCGTTTCTAACAAGCTCCCAGGTGAGGCCAGTGGGCTGGTCCGTGGACTGCATCTGGATATCAAGCTGCCGATGGACCCCCTTTCCATTCCTTTTCAACTTTCATCATTTCTTCTGTGTCACAATGAACCATTAGTGTTTTGAAATCTTTATTGTCTTTTTTAAATTCCTATTTCCATCATTTTTTAGGCTTCTGTTTAAAAAATTCTGTATATGATAGCTGTCCTCTATTTTCATTTCCCTACAAAAGAATATTAATTGCTTCTTTACCTGGGGCTCCTTCTTAACTCAACAGTATCCTCTGAGATTTTTAGGGGAAAGCTTTTTCCCTTTGTTATTTCAGTACACTCTTCTGATCAGCTCACATCCACCTCCTAACCCATTCTCTTTTCTTTCCTGCCCTGAACTCCAAAACGCAGAGATTACAATCTAGGTCCAGCCAGTGGCCAAAATTTCTGAAATGTCTTCGTCAACCAAGTCTACTGCCTCCAAACCACAATCTCCACCAAAATATATCAAGTTGTGGCTCCATCTTTGACATTGGATGATTAGACCTGACCCCTTGAGAGCATGTTCCACACCCTTCCCGAGGACACAGCTCGGTTTCTTACCCAGAAAAGTCATTATAAAGTTGTTTTCTTCATCCCTGTGACACTAACAAATGGCACAGGGGAGAAAGTATCATCTAGTCATTTTAAAAAGTCTCTCTGGAAAGGTCTATAATTCATTCTCATGTCACAAACTACAACGTGGAGAGAAATGTGATAATAAATCCATTCTAATGAGAAAATATTATTATGAGAAAGAAAAAAGCATGTAGCTAATCCATTTTTAAATAATCCTAAAAGAATGCCGAGGTGCACCCTAGATTCCAGATCTTGAGATATGATTAGTCATTTTTCCTTTATCCCACAAACCCTAATCACACAAAAGCAATTATGAGAAAATGTGGAATAAAACAGCAGGCAATGCCAAGTGGAATTCAAAAACTGCCTAAGGGGAGAAAAAGAATTCATTCATTGTTAAGCCTCTCTAAATACTACACTTTAGAAAGAGGAGCGAATGTTAATTTTAAATATTTAGAAACTCAGGGCATGTTGAAAAAAGATCACCTCCCCTACCTCCATTTTACAGTTTGGGGAAACTGAGTCAGCAATCCTCAGTTGCCCTAGACTTCCGCAGGATTTAACCCCAAAAGGGCAGTCAGAGTGCCGTCTGATTTAGAAGTACAATTAGAAACCTTTCTTTTACTCAACTGAGTCACTTGGTGTCTCACCGCACCCTTCTAAAATTAAATGCATTAATTTCTTCAGTTGAGTCGAGGACAGCACCATCTGCAGTATAATCAAGGTAAATTATACTATTAAGTGTCGGAAGGTCCAAGACACACAAAATAAAACAAATATGTATAAAACACTAACAATGCCCTGGGCAAAGAGCTCAGAGGGTGTTGATTGAATTACTATTGAAGTCATTACCAGCACTCGGAAATAAAGGCTGAGGCACAGACTGCGAATATTTTTTCCCTAGCAGATAATTTGTTCCAGTGAAAAAGAAAACATACTAAAAATAGAATTGCTGGTTGGCTATTTGATGTGATCCTGACATAAGTACTTAACTTTTTAAACTGCGCTATAAAAGTTCATTGGGAATCTTCTATCAGGCTGTACATTGTCACCAGGTGGCTGCTGGCTTCAGGAAACTTCACATTCTTGGGCCTGCTCAATAAAGACATCTGTATCAATAAAGACATATTCCTGAAGGAGAATTTACTGGGGCCCGGGGTTCACCCTCAATGTTACAGAAGTTCTATGATAAGGTCCCGCCCAAGTGTTCATGTTCGAATATGAAAACGTCCAAGTTGATGGAACTCCCAGGGATCACTGACCCCCTACCACCTAAGGGAGCACAATGGCGACTACGGGAGAAATCTCATGCATTGTAAGAGTGGTCAACAAGCGGAAAAATACTGGGGCTAGGGCAAGGAAGTTGATGAGGAGAAAGGACTCAGGCATTGAGCACAAAAAGGACTAGTCAGAACACAAAAGGATGAAAGCCCAAAGGAAATGCAAGGGAGTATTCGGTCCATCACATTCAAAGAAGTTGTCCAGAGCACCAGGGGTGGCAGTGGCTGAATGCATTCAAGAGATGTCTCAGGCACATGGGGCCCATAAAACAATACATCAACCTATTCTGCCTCTATCGCTTCCAAATGACTTCTGTTCCATCTTTTGGATCAGTGACTTCTGAGATCTCGATAAAGCACAGAACTCCAGCTTTCACATGAAGAAATGTCCCCATACATCTGCATGGCCACGGTGATTCTGACCAGGAGCTGGCACACAGTAGCATGCAGGCCAGACCCAGCCTGCTGCCTGTTTTGTGAATAAAATTATTTTGGAACACAGCCATTCCTGTTTATTTAACTAGTCTGTTCCTGCAACAGAAACTATAAGACCCACAATGCTTAAAATACTTACTACATGGCTCTTTACAAAAAATGTTTTGTTGGCACATATTGACAGCGACTCCTCAGCCCCCAAAACACTGTAACTGAGTTTTGGATAGTACAGAGTGACTATGGAGTGGGCTCATCACCTCTAGTCCAAAGTGTTTTTAAAACATACTATCTGCTGATAACTTTTGATCTACTCTGCCTAGTAAAATGGTGTCACATAAAGCTTGAAAGCACAGGCCCTGGAGTTGATGAGCTGGGTTTGAACCCTGACTCTGCCCCTTACTAGCTATGTGACTTTGGGCAAGTCCTTTACCATTTCTATACCTCTGTTCATCCATGGCTGGCAGCCTCTACCCTGTACAATCCCTTTCCTTGACACAGCTGGACCCAGTGACTTGTTTCTAATGAACAGAACATGGAAACGTGATGGGATGTCACTTCTGAGACTGAGTTACACAAAGACAGAAACTTCTCTCTCTCCTTTTATATATTCTGATGGCAGCCAGCTGCCGTGTTGAGAGATGCCGTGCAGAGAGGTGCCCATGGCAGCAGACATCTGGCCAACCCAACAAGGCCTTGAGATTAGGCTGGGAAGGTGTGTAGGTCCCCATGGTGAAGAGTTCAGGCTTATGTACAAAGTCATGAGGAAACAATGAAGTGTGCTAAGCAGGGTATCAGTGATTAATATGGATTTTTCAAGGAGAGTGCAGAAAAAGAACAATACTAGTTCCACAGAGCATAGGTAGAAGACCTTTGCAGTAACGCTGGAACAAACCATAGTTAGGAGATATTTGTAGTAACCCTGGAACAAAAGGATGGTGATCTGAGCCAAAAGAAATAGCAGTGAGGATGAAGAGAAGCAGAAAGATTTTACACGGGTAAAACCAATATGTGTGCAGGGTGGGGAGAGGGGAGCGGCGTAGTTAGGATTGCATTAGGTGTCGAGCAATGGGAACCCTCTGTGATGAATTGAGAAAAGAAGGATCTCATTTATTTTTAACATTACAAAAGTCTGGGTGCAGGCTATCCAAGACTTTGTATCTGCTTACGAAAGTCATCAAAGATTGGGTTCTTCCTGTTTTCTTGCCCAACATCCTTAGCATATGGCTGTCATCTTTGTGGTTGAAAAATGGGCATTCGACTTGCAGGTATTGTGTCTGCGCTCAAAAAGGGACATGGGAAAGGAAGAAGAAAAAATATGAGCCAACACCTTGTGTTGTCACAGAAAAAAAATTAGCACTCTCAAAGTTCCAAGAGACTCCCTCTCTTATCCCAGTGCTAGACTGAACGATCAGCCTTAGAGGCAAGGGAGTTTGTGGAATATTTTTACTGGAGCACACTGTCAAACAAAAACAAAAGTGTCATTAATAATGGGTACAATGGGTAGGTAATGGGGATAATGGGTAGGTAACTAGAATTGCTTGTCACAAAGACTGATTCGGTGTGCTGGCAAGAAAGAATCTAGACTATTGCTGGGGTTCCTGACTGGATAAGCATGAGGGGGCTCACTCCTGTCATCACCACGGTAGAAAGAAGAAGAACAGGAGCAACAGGAGACCAAGTTTGGAGCTAGGACACGTTGAATGCATGGCATTATGGGACAGTTATTGATAATGAGGGTCTGAGGCTCATGAGAAAGATCTGAACAGAAGAGACATGGGTGAAAGTACTACATGTCAAGTTCAAATGACTGAAATGTATCTCATAGAATCTATAGTTATATGTAAACTATATCTGTATTTATATATACAGTATAAATTATATAAATATAATTTAATTATATAAATGTAATTTAACATAATTTATACTGTATTTATATAAATATAATTTAACATAATTTATACTGTATTTATATAAATATATATCTATATATATTTCTATATCTGTATATAAAATATATAGATCTATATCTTTCTATAACCATATATGGCTGGTCTTCTAACCTTCAAAATCCTTAAAAAAAAAGAACAATAAAGCTTAACCTGTACATGCCCAGTGTTCCGGTGATGATCTCCGGAGCCATGGGAGCTTTCCATTACCCATTGACCTTAGGCTCTGTGTTTATCAGAGTGCAAAAGTAAATAAAATTTGCATATTGTCAAGCCTGGCAATTTTATTATCCTTGCTAACAGGAAAATCTTCCCTTGCTTGTTGTTTGTTTGGATTTTTTTGGTTTGTTCAGCAACGGGAAAGTGGCAAACTGAGACTCACAAGTCATGTTCAGCAGAGGCTATCAGACACGAAGCACCCCTGTACTACAGACGTTATTTATCGTTGGCAGGGTTGACATCAGTTGGCATTGCTCATCCTGGGGCTAGACTTCCATTCCCTAAATCCCTCAGCAGGGCAGCCAGTCGAGATTCTAGGTGATGCCAGTATCAGACGATACTGTGCACTATCACCACTAATTTATTAGGCATGTACCACTATAAAATCTAAATACTAAATAATTTTCCCAAAACACTTTATTGGAAATATCAGACAGGATTAATTTTGTCCCTGATAGTGAGATGCATGCTGAATTGTTTCTTTCTCATTGGCAGTTCCTTTCAACAGCTTATCTTCATTAGTAAGCTCTTGTCATTGCTTTTCTCGATGCAAAGTAAACATCATAATGATTCAGAAAGTGTTTAGGCTTGGGATGAGATTTGCTGCCTCTGACTCCATAAGGAGGCACTTTCACAGAGAGCCCTTTAAAAAATATGAACGAGGACCTTGCCATTCACAATGTAGTCAGCTTCCCTCAAGAGCTGGTTAGAAATACAGAAACCCAGACCCCATACGAGACCTACTATATCCGAATCTTCATTTTCACAAAAAGCCCAGTGAATGCGTGAGCACAAAATACGGGAAATACCCACGGCCCTAAATATCTTCCTCTCCTCATGATTCCATCACAGAACATTTGGGGACCAGACACTGAACAAACAATAGTCAACACAGAGAAAGGATTTCACCAAAAAATAAAAAGAAAGATTTTTAAAGACGCATTCCCAGTTTGGCCTGGGCCTGGGCTTGCTCCAAGGAGCTGTCGCGGAGAGCCATCCTGACCCTGCTGTTAGCACACGCACCCCCGGCACCGGCCAGCTCAGGTCTCACATCGCTTTTTAATGTGGAAAGTTTAAATATCCAACATTAGATATTTGCTAAAAGTTCTTTTATTCTTCAAAAAAAGAATACTCTCTAGGTATGAATAAATGTTACAGTGGGTAATATGCAGTAACAACCATCACACTGCAGTAAGATTCTTTGTTAGAGGCACTCTTGCTTCCCCCTCAGGTTTATAGAATCCTAGAATGTCAAGGTTAAAAGATACCTTGAAGGTCTTGTGGATATTACCTTCACCTCCCACAACTGACTCATCCAATCTCTGCTTGAACCCCTCTGATAATTGAGAACTCATTACTTAGAGCAAGGTGGCTCAATCAACTTTATGAAAGTATAAGCGGTTAGAGAGCACTTTCCTCCTTTTGCTTAATAAACATCTCTCTCTGTAGCTCCTTTCCTGTGAGTTGGGGCTCTGGTCTTTGGACTCCATGGACAAACTCCACCTTTTCTTCCAAAAATTAGCCCTCCAACTCTCTGAAGCCACTGACCATGGCCCCCACTTCTCCAGACTCCACGTCCATATCTGCTGTAAGTTGTAAGGGGCAAATTAACTACAGTTAGGATCAACGACAGTCTCTTACGGTCTGAAATTCTCTAACCTGGCTACTCTCTCCTGACCTGGCTTCTGGATAGCAACTCTCCACCTCAGTCTATACGCAACCACATCCATGTGTTACACTTGTATTCATTTGTTCAGAAAATACTCAATATTTATTGAGTGATGGCATGCTTATTGGAAGCCAGGCACTGTTCTAGGCCCTGAGGATACAGCAATGAGGGGAACCAATAAAATTCTGGCCCTCGTGGGGCTTCCCTTCTACCTGTGCAAGAAAGCAACCAAATAATAACAATAATAGCAATATATTAGACTAGAGGATAATAATACATATTGAACTAAAGAATGATAAGTGCTGTGGAAAAAAACTAAAGCTCTGTAAAAGGGATAGAGAATTGATGCTTACAAAAGATGGCTAGAAAAGCCAACATTTGAGCAGAGACCTGAAAAGGGTGAGAAAGTGAACCACATGGACATGGGAAGAGCATTTGCAGGGAAAGAAGACAGCGAGTACAAAGGCTCTGAGAGGGGAAGACACTTGGTGTGGTCATGGAAACAGCCGGTACAGCCGAAATGGCACGGCATCAGAGATGGGGAGGCAGGAGGTGAAAACCCATTGAAAAGACATTGTCTTTGTATTTGTTTCTGTTTTTGCTATGAGACAGAAAGCCACAGGTAGGCTAAAAGCAAATGAACAACATCACCTTATCTAGGGTTAACTGGACCCCTTGGCCGGTGTGTGAAGCATATAGATGGGGAAGGTGAGGAGGCCAGGGAAGGAGAGGGAGGCATAGAGAAAATCAGGGAGGCTGGTTAAGAAACTATGGAAATGCCCCAGGAGGAAGACGGTGGGCTTTGGGCAAAAGTCACTCAACAACGAATCTTTCTAGAGTGGAAGTAGGGGGAGTAAATGGGTAAGTTTTTGTAAGCAACTGAAGTTGTTAACATCTTAAAATAGATTATTTGTAACCATAAGAAGTATTATGTAAGCCATGTGGTTAGTTACCACAAAGAAAATGCCTATAGAAGGAATCAAAGCACGTCACTATAAAAATGCAACAGAACACAAAGACAGCAAGAGTGACAAAAAAGCTTCAAGACAGCCCGAAAACAATAAAACTTCAATAGTAAGTCTTCCTGTATCACTAATTATTTTTAATATAAATGGATTAAACTCTCCTATCAAAAGGAATAGAGTGGATGAATGGATTTTAAAAATCCAACTATAAAATTTCAGATGCAAAGCTTCTCAACAAAATATTAGCAAACTGAATTCAACGACACATTAAAGGGTTATACACCATGACCAAGAGGGATTTATTCCTGAGGTGCAAGGATGTTTCAACATATAAAATCAATCAACCTGATATACCACATTAACAAAATGAAAAATAAAAATCACATAATCATCTCAACAGATGCAGAAAAAAGCATTTGACAAAATTCAGTATACTTTTATGATGAAAACTCAATAATTTGGGTAAAAAGGAATGTACCTCAATGTAGTAAAGGCCATATATAAAAATCCCACAGCTAATGTCCATATTTAATGGTGAACGGTTGAAAGCTTTTCCTCGAAGATCAGGAGCAAGGTAAGGATGCCCATTCATTATTCTCATTCAACATACTTCTGGAAATCTTAACAGAGAAGTAAGGAGAGGACATAGGAAGTAGGTGTTCAATGAGCATAGTTTCAGTCACGCAAAAAGAAAAAGTTCCAGAGATCTGCTCTACAACAATACCGACATAATCAACAACGCTATACACTTAAGATACGTTAAAAGGGTGGATCTCATGCTATGTATTTTTTAACACAATTTTTTTTAAGTATGCCATCTGGAGTCACACACACATATGCATTAAATACATTTTATAAAATTGGATAAACCATTTTGGATGAAGCTAATACCATCAATCTAGAATGCCTACTCCTTTTTCTAGTTTTACTTTTTTTAAAGATTTTATTTATTTATTTTTAGAGAGAGGGGAAGGGAGGGAGAAAGAGGGAGAGAAACAGTGATATGTGAGAGAAACATCTCATTTGGTAGGTAGCCTCTCACACGCTCCCCAACAGGGGACTTGGCCCACAACCCAGGCATGTGCCCTGACCAGGATTGGAACCGGCAGCCTTTTGGTTTGTGGTACAATACCCAACCCACTGAGCCACACCAGTCAGGGCTGTTCATTCTGGTTTTATTACTGACCAGCTATGTAACCATGGGCAAGTCTCTCAAACTTCTCTGAGGCTGTGTCCTCAGTAAAACTTTTAAAATAAATTAACTCTATAGTTCATCCTAATTTGAAGTCTTACAACCCCGAGTTTCTCATTTACTCAACTGAGAGCCAGAGTGAACAACTAACTGTCCTTAGACAAACCTAATTTTTTATTTTTAAATAGCTCATGGAGGCAATTTTTTTTCTAGTCCATTCTTCTGTACCAAAATGTAGAAGTTTGACTCTGTTTATCTGTGTGCCTCAAGCAAAATGACGGACAGAAGCCCATGAACCCATCATGCCCTGACTTAGATGATGTAATTGCCACTAATCCTAATTCTGGTTCATAGTTTGCTTGTCCACAGTTAAAGCTGCAGCCAAATGCTTTTAACGATCACATCAGCTGGGAGTTGCTGCTCCCTCCCTACCTTTGGAAAACAGAACCGTGAATACGTTTCAAAGCAAGGTTTGCTGCTTTTTTGCCTGGAACACTTTTTAATTGGGTATCATTTGGAAATTTCTAAGTCCCATTTTGGAGCTTCTGGTCACTGCATCACTTACTGAAGCCCAAAAAGCTAGTTATGAGGCATGCCTAAACTGTGCAAATGTCAAAACAAACATGACTAGCAGCCCTGATTTCTTTACGAAGTAGAAAGAGGCATCATGTCGTCCTTTTTAAAATACACACTGGCAAAAACCGAAGATAGCAAAGCTGCGAGAGAAAGCACTCATGAAGCTGGGATTGAAATTGCACTTCTAATTTAAGGGTTTTTTCATTTAGTTAGCAGGGCTTAAAATCATTGCGTTTTCAGAAACCCACGAACTGTGCGTGTGCAGTTTTGGTGTACCCACCCACATGCCTGACCAGAAGGAAGCCTCAGTCATCTTTACCTTTGTCCTCTCCCCACTGCCCACTTCTAGTGAGTCAACAAACTCTCCTGATTCTACCTCTCCAAGGGTTTTGGAATCTCCTCCCCCAGTTCCCACACCCATTACTGCTTGAAAAGGCAAATAAGAATCTCCTTACTGGGGCGGGGGGCGGGGGGGGGGGGCAGTGGTTGGCCTGGGTCCCACCTCCAAATCTCCTACCCACAGATGCAAGAGATGGTCTGAGTGAAGCACAATCGGAGCCTGCTCTACATATGACTCTAAAGTACACGATGGCTCCCTGTCGCACAGGTTAACTGACACCTCGGCCTGGTACTTCCCACTTCCTCAGCTTTCTCTCTCAAAGGTCGCCTCATCCCTCCCAGCCTCCTAGAGCTCACCCGCAAGGCCCCTTTGTCAGCTTCCAGATCCCCAGACGCGGCATTTCTCTTGTCGGCTCTTTTCTCCGCCCAGAGTTCCCAACTTGGTAGATTGACATCCAACTCATCTTTTAATCTGAAACTCAACCTTCACCTTCAATAAAATCTTCCCCAACTCTCTCATAACAGTTGAGTCCTCTTTCTGACATGCTTTCTCTATGATTTATTCGTTCTTTCGTGACTTCCAGTCACCAAATCTAAGAAGCA
>PVKM010043862.1:0-12409 GCA_004027735.1 Carollia perspicillata | reverse complement strand
GTGTGGGAAAAGGGGTAAAAAAAAAAAGGAGAGACACTCTTTGAAAGTACATCGCGAAGGGTGGTAGAAAAGCAAGAGGAGAAAATTCAGAATTCTACAAGATGAAAAAAAGTAAAAAAATACCAAAGATTACATAACCCCTTTCCCTGCCCTTGAAAAAAAAGAAAGAAAAGGAAAAGAGGAAAGGAAAAGAAAATAAAAGAAAAGAGAAAAAGAAAAAACAAAGCAAGGAAAAGGAAATAAAACAAAACATACATTTCTACTCTGACAGAAGAGGGCACTATTGAACTAGGAATCTAATAACCCATCAAGAAGAGGCAAGTCCAACCATAAATAAAATAAGGTTGGACAGTCTTCCTCCACCTTGTGTATGGGGCTCTCTGCATGTATCTCGAAAATCTATGTAACATTCCAAGCCGAATTAAGCATACTCAAACATGCATTTAGGAATGTGGAAAATAATTTGAATCGGAAATTTAAAATGTAAAGATGGAAAGAGTTTTAAAAAGGAGAAGAAATGAAAAGACATCATGTCCTGAAAGAAATGGAAGAAAAAGACAAAGTCATATTAGAAATTATGACTAAATGACAAAGTACTCAATGAAAAAGATGTATGTAAACTGAAACATTAAAAAGGTATTGAAGAAAACAGGAAGATCAATGCGAAGTGAATTAAATGAGTAAAAATACAATATATGAGAAAAACAGTTGAAACTAAAGACAATGAAAGAAAAAATAACATTTGTATAATTGGAGTCCCCAAGGAAGCGAAGATAATAGAACACATCTCCTGTTAAAACTGTTGTACAAGAACACTTTAAAAACCAATATGAAACTTGGACCGAGATATTTAGAGGGCCCACCCTGTGCCTAGAAAAAAATGACCTGCGATGGTCAACTCCACGACCTAGCCTAGTGAAAGTGAGAGTCTGGAAAGACGCAAAAGCTGCCTGTAAGGCGTCCCAGTGAAAGGATGAGCGATCTCACAAGGGAATGTGAACGAGCCTGGCTCTGGACGTCTCCAAAAAGACATAGTGGGAGGGTAATATGGACACGCATGTCCAATAGACTGAAGGAAAAACAGCATGAGACAAAGCTTGCTTTTATACTCCTTTTCCTTTGGTTATTACCACCAAAGCTGCCCTTCAACTATCAAAGTTTTTTTTTATAAAAAAAGAGAGTTTTGAGAATTCTGAAACTAGAAACTCTTCTTGACAAATCTACCCGAATATGAACTTTATTCAGCCAAAAGATGTCTGGGGATATTAAGCAAAGGATGAATGATAAGCGTTGAATGTGTTCATATATTAATTAACATTGCATTTAGTGTTATACATTGCATTTATAAGACTAAAACTAATGAGGGCTGATATATAAGTCACCCCTTGTATGTTCTGACAAGTAGTACTAATGCCACTACAAAAATGAGAAGCACAAAAGAGAATGGAAAGTAGAGTGAACTACTTATTTTAAAAGAATTATATGTGAGTAAAAGAATGTCATGAATAAATGACAAGCCAAATATAAATCCTTAAAATGTAAGAACTTGGGGTAAAGGGCATTTAAATAGATATACATAAAATGGTATCCACTAAAGAAGACTACAGTCTTTCTAAATACTAATAAATTAAAAACTTAAAGAGCAAAACATATATACCCCATAGAGAAAGAATATGTAAAGTATAGCCATAAGTAGTAATTAAAAGATAAAGTAATATGGTAGAGTGGAAACCAAGCCACTCGATAATATAAAAAAAAATTTAGTCTGGCTCACAAAGACCCAACTACATGCTGTTTACAAAAGGCACATTTAAAGCAAAATCAATGACAGAGTTGAAAAAGTGTTAAGATATATCGGGCCAGAAAAAAAGATGAGAGACTGAGAGAGACTGGAAATTTCTTCTGGAGTTTAACTATGGGGCTACTCTATAAATGCTTCCAATGGTGATGAGAGACTGGCATTACTCCCTTTTTTTAAAACTTAGGTTAGATGTTCTTCCATTACCTGTAACCAGGTGACTTGCCAGAGCAGCGTGCAGCGCACTGAATACCCAAACGGAAAAGTCACATCGACTGGATGGGAAATACATTGATCTGTCTATTCAACCGATGGTTCAGAAAAATGCACATATTTAATACCCGCCATGCATGAGGTGCTCTGATAGGTAATAGCCCCAAATATTTGTAAGACACAGTTCTTGTCTTCCAGTAACTTCTCTACTGAGAGACAAATTCCAGATGAAACATTTCAGTCAAGTGGACGCTGTGGGGCTTGGCTTTGATCTGCAGGGCTGGTTGGGCGTGGCTCTTCACTGGGCCTTGTGCTTGACCCTTATCCAAGCATTGACTCTGTGACCACGCTGGGGACAGCAGCTCCAGAGACAAGCATTTTTCATAACATGAGCAGAAGGGCAAAAGTGTGAGCAGAGACTGGTCTAGGTCCAGCGGTGGCCACTTGAGAGGCAATGACACATGGATATTTCTCTCCTTCTCTCTCTCCCTCCCTTCTCCTCTTTCTAAAAATAAAAAAATAAAATCTTTTAGAAAAAGTGTGAGCAGAGAAACCCCATGTTCCCTGGGTTTAAAATGGGAACGGAGAAACGGCAGAGTGTCGCTTCCTCCCACAGCGCATCATCAACGGTCAGTCCTGTGGACAGTCTGGTGTCAACAGGGTGGTAAATTCATCCCAGTCTGTTGCATGACACTGAAAAGCCCACGACAAATAGAATGTGTAATTCTAATACAGGGAGGAAATGAAGAACGGGGAATAAGTGATTTAATCTACCACGGTACTTGCAGCTGATGAAGTAGAATGAGCCAGAATTATTTTTAAAATATATAATATATAAACACATTAAATATGGAGATTATAAGAATAATTAAATTACTACATATACACATGTGATTATAGGGATCTTATACTTGTTCCTTGGGGTTCGAGGGGGATAGGGGCATTGGCAAATAATGGAGAAAGAATCTGAGCTCTTTTCCCCCCAAATAAACATTTAATTTTCTTTTGAATTGATGTTTGTTTCATGATCAAACATGTTTTTTTTTTTAAATGTATTGTCTGCCATCTCTTATCCACACTCACAACGAATTTTTTATTGCTTTATTCATGAACTTGACATACAGGAAAGAGAGAATGTTTGTAATTTTTAGTAGGTGGTAAATCCTTGCCACATCTTAGTTAGTGTTTTAATTATTATCGGTAAAAAAAACTCTGCATATCGGTTTGTGCCCTATGAGAGGCCACAAGGAACACAGATATAAATTGGAAATGGGATGAAACAGAATATTTAGAATTTGGACAACTAACGATTTCTGGTATAGCAAACACTGCGGGCTGTTTTGTGAAATGAAAAACTCTGACATCTATACCTTTCATCAGCTGGCTAAAAATGACACAGGGTGAATGTTTAAATATTTAAAACTGGTATAAATATTCTGTTACATTCCATTTCCAATTTGCATCAATATCTCTCCCTCTGCATCTCTCAAATGAAAATTCAAGTGTACCAACCTGTGGAGAAAATTGTATTAATGGTACTGTTAATAGGAAGGAAAGAAAATATTAACTATTTAAGTCTGTGGTTCAGAGACTAAACAGAACCCTGTAAGAGTTCCCTGGAACTGATTTTACAGCAAAAGATTTGTGTTCAAATGGAATATTAATTCGATATGATTCAAAATTGAAGCATGCATTACTGTTGTTGCAAAGGCTCTTTATTTGTAATAATAACTTAAAACTTGCACCGATATATTCAGAAACCTTGATATATGTTATATTTAGAAGCTGCTAATCCAGTTTTAATGATATGATTTTATACATGAAGTCTTCAAAAAGGTTAGCTGGGGGTGGGGAGCAGTTCACTGCAGTGTTTAGGTCATTGGTTTCTGCCTCTGACTTCAAGCCAGCAATGCAGGGCAAACCCTGAGGCTCTCCTATCTCCCCTGTGGCTTCTGTCATCCCCTCTTCCTCTTCTGCATTTACCAATTTGCGTGGTTACATTGGGCCCACCCAGGTACTCCAGAAAAATGTCCCTGTTTTAAAATCAGCTGACAGTAACCTTAATTCTACCTACAATTGGCAACTTCATTCTATTTACAAAATCCCTTTACAGCGCTAGCAAGGTTAGTGTCTGAGAACATGGTTTTCAGGGGAAGAACAAAGGTGTCTTCAGATTCCGTCTGCTGCTCAGGGTTCTTCTGGGAACTGAGTAAAATTATATATATACAAACTGTTTTGTATAGGGCTGACACCTAACAGAATCTCCATGAAGATGCTTGTGTAGACTTGTCTCATTCGGTCACCTTGTGAAGACTGGCAAAGGGAGCTTAAATGTTGAGGGCATGTGTGTAAATTAAAATCATTGCGACTATTAGAGTTCTCAATGCACTTAAGAACTTAAGAACTTAAGTAAAGCTCTTATTTTAGACTTCGGAGTGCAGATATATGACTAAAGAAAAGCAAAGTGTTTCAATGGATAAGGAAGCTACAGGTATTTGTCCTGTGACCCTGGGAACTTTACCTTGCTCATGCAGTCATCAGGGTTCCCAGCTATGAAATGGGCAAAATAATACCTACAAGCCTGAAGGAAAAAGATCAGAAAGGTACTATGGCATCTTCTAAATAACAAGTGCACAGTCACTGTGAATTTTCCACCCCTTACCCCCATTTCAAACATAGGTTTTGGAATCAAGACAAAAGAAGAGCTCTTTGGGGGTCAGGCCATTGTGTTCTTCGAGTCTCTAAAATGGTTATAATTATGCGTACCTCATGGAGCATGGGTCCATTAGGTGAGAAAGCTCCATGGTTTAGTGCTTCCTGACCTTCTCCGCTGAAAGAGTGAAGAATTTGAAAGCATTTAAAAACCCTTTGATTGACACATTTCCATCTCTCAGGTCACCTGTTAAATAATATTAGTGCTCCGATGACCATAATAAGAATGATTGTAAAACACAATTCTGTTCGGAAAATGTGCAGCCAGCTAAATGCATTCCCAATATCTGAGCCATGACCACTGGGGCTTACCCACAGTGCTTTTGTGAGCAGGCAGCCATCCATAAGCCTTTAGTTGGCAACCTCTGAAAAAGCAGTGTCTTGCCCCTACTATTTATTAATATGTGTTATCTATATTCTGGAAGGAATGTTCTGCATTTGTGTACTCTGTGATCACTAACAATGTGGCAGGCAAGGTCATGGAGGATTAGCCGGGATTTAATGTAATTTGATGTTTGACAATGATAACAAAATGTGTGCTGTCTTGGAACTTTGCTTGTTAAACAGGGATAGATTTTAATCTGGAAAGTTTCATTCAAAATATAATCACAATGCCAAACCCTAAAACCAGCACATTGGAAAAGGGAAAGAAGGAACGGCTTGGTTATCGGAGCTGTTCAAATATTTTTCAACTTTAAGGAATATATATTCTATCAGTGGACCTAAGCGCCAATGTATGTGAGGGTATGTGTGGGCATGTAATGACATATGTATAAATTATTTGCAAAGGTATGTAAATGATATACCTGTAAGGAGTACTATATATACATATATGCTTGTGATCAATGATATATATAAGTAAAATAGTATATATGTTACATATGAGGAAGTGATCTATAAACATAATTAATTATTATAAGTATAAATTATATACGTAAGTTATATACAGGGTCCAACACGAATACTGCCCCTTGTTTGTTATAAAATCTTTTATTACAAAATCATAAGCATGTCATTCTGTAACATAACAACATCACATTCAAGGACACTATATGACAATTTAGGTGAAATGTTCAAATTGCTGTCCATGTCCTGTGAGGCATTCACGTGCCCCACCAACCACACTCAAGCAGGCCTTCCTTCTGCTGGACCCCGAATATTGATTATATCAATTCAGGGGGAAATATTGAGCACGTACAAAATGGCCAATAAACTACTCAGAGGGATAATAAGCAGCCCTCTAGGAAGAGAAGAGAAGAAAACGTGGAAATGTAGCTCCTAATATGTGCTAGACAGTCCAGTAGGTGCTTTCAGATTAAAGGACACATGCCTTTTCACTTAATCACTCTGCCAAAACTGTGAGATAAACAGCATCCAAATTTCTTTGATTACACTAATTAACAATGTCCATACTGAGCTTCTTGGATCAAAGCATAAGAACATTTCTTTGGTTCTTGCTTATAATAATTTGGTTTTAGTAACTGTCATACAGAAAACACCAAAGAATGGTTTCTAATGTGAATTCGGTTTTCCCGTCCTCTTTATTTCAAAGTTTTATTTCCTGTAAAACCCAGTTGGGTAATATTGCTTTATTTCTAGATAGCAAGTGGTCTTTTCCAAAGTATTTGATGAAAAAAAACAGTTAGTTACTAATCATTCTCCTTTTCCTAGTAGATGTTGTCAAGGTGATTAGATTTTATTGTATTTGGAGATACCAGTGGGTAACAGTTAGGAGAGGGTACTTTGCAGAGATTAGCAGGCAATAAACTGTCTTCTGTCTGGGCCTTATGACCAAGGGCATCCCAGTGAATCGAACAGCCTGCTGTGTGGAAACTGTTTCTTGAGGAGTTCTCACTGAAATGTGGACTCCGAGAAGTGTCTTTCCAAGGTGCAGCACCATTGTGTTTTTCCAAAATACCACTGCCTGAAATATCTTCTCTCAGGGGATGGGAATGTCAATAAAGGAGAATCTCACAAGAAAAAAAAAAGGTCTTATTTTAGAAAAATGTATTCATGCATTCAAAAAGCATTGCATCCTAGACCGGTGCTGGGACCAGGGGTACAGAAATGAAGAAACACACAAAACGTAGCTCCTTCCTTCAGAGGAACCTGAAGATTTAAAAAGGAAATCACGTATAAACAAGTTATTATCATATAGTGCTCACCAACGTTTATCCCAGTGATCCATGGTGTCTGGTAATCATAATAAAACGAGCAATCATTCATTAGGCACCTCATCTGTGCCACACACTGAATAAATATTTACAAATATAATCTCATCAGATGTTCACAGCAGCCTGATGTGGTTGGTGGGTGTCCTGAGTTCATTCTTATTTTCCTGACGGTCGTCTGGGGTCAGAGAGTTGACTTATCTGCCGGAGATCACGTGAAAAGAATGTAGCTCAATCAGAATCGGAGCTGTCCAAACATGCAGCCCCGGCGCCTCATCACTGTGCTTTGTTGCTCAAAGGAGCTGATATTATCTTTATTTGGGGGAGGGCAAGGGGGACAAGTGCCGGGGGCAGGCCATGACATTCAAGAATTCGCAGAAGAGTAAGATATTAAATGAGCTGATAATAAAAAATAATAACGTATGGTGAGAGGAGACTTGACTTTGGGTGGTGGGCACTCGGTCCAAGGTACAGATGATGTAGCGTAGAAATGTACACCCGGAACCTCTACGATGCTCGTAACCAATGTCATCCTAATAAATGTCATAAAAAATGAAAAATAGTTCACAAAAGAGTAAGACGTTAAATGGCTGATTTGAAAAAGGCAATAAATAAAATACCTGTGTCCCAAGCAGACTTGGTGAGCATGGAGAATCCCAGGAGATGGATACATCTCGTGCACAGATGGAGAAGCCTGAGACCCATGGCCGGAAGGAGACAGACAGACCATTCAGGTTGGCTGGAAATAGGCTGTGAGAGAAGTAAGTGGCTTTACATGGTTCTGGAAGGGTTGTCATGCGGCAGAACTATAAAGCTTTCAGACTGTACATTGTCATTGGCTGCCATGGAAGAGGCTTAAGCAAAAGAGTTGTATGTCTGATTTAGGGTTAGAAAGCTGGCTCTTCAGAGTGAGTAAGGGGTTAGAGGGACAGCCTGAAAAAGGCCATCCCAGGAAAAAAGCCAGGGAAGTAGCCATTGGGGAGGGAAAGTGTGAACTAAGGTGACGGCCATGAGAGGGAAAGGGAGGGGGAGACTGAGGAATACCTGGTGGGACAGGGACCAGTGAAGGCCAGGAAGGGTTGCCGAGACCGTGCATTTCTAACTCGGGTGCCCATGTGACAGAGAGGCTCGTGTGTTGGTGCGGGGTGGTGGGGAGGGAGACAGGAAGCAGCGTACCGATGAGAATGTTTTACGTATGTCTGACAGTTATGTCAAATTCTGGGGTTACTACACCAGAATAAACAGTGAGAGCTTTTAATCCATTTTATTTCCCAATTAAAAGGCATTGACGGTTCAGCATTGTCATTGAACAAACCCCCGCCCCATATTTTAAATCTAGAACTGATGAGGCACTGTTTATCCAGGTCTGATTTTCTACTCAACAGGTTGTGGGGCTATATCTGAATTCATAAGGTTTTCAACCATACTGGATGCTCAGGGGAAACGAAAATCAGAACAGCAATGATGGCAGTAACAAATTCCCCAGAAGCACGTTTTTCCTCTTTCGTGACAGCACCGTAGTCTTACTGGTGACTGACCTGCCTTTCTCATCACGATCTCTGTTGAGAAAGCTCCCTCTTCACTCCTAGTTTCTCTACTTAGCTTCTGTACTTCTGTTCCCCACCCCTGTGGATGGCATGCTCCCTGCCACCAAAAACGTCTTATACAACAATTTTCCAAAGTTCATTTGGCGTTATTCTATACACAGAGACAGTCTGCTTGCCTGTTGACACATTACCTACTTAAAATGTTTTTTCTGTCCAAAGAACTTGTGTTGAGACGCTTTGAAAACAGGCAGCGCACGCTTCATTGGGATCTGAAGATAGAAGGTGAAGGATACGAGTTATTGGTGTGCCACTCTCTGCTTCTGTAACGCGCACTACAAGATCCGCATTATTTACCCATATTTCTAAGAGGAAGGGTGTCATGTTGGATGAGGTTAAATGCCTGATCGCCGTGCCACAACTTGGGAAATGCAACTCAGTCTTGCGAGGAGCTACAATACTGCTGCCTTTGCTTGCTTCCCTCGGGGGAGATGCTTACAATTCGTATGTTTCTACACCTCACTTTCAGCTATGCCCCACCATGCAGGTGTTCGACCTCAACAGAGGAGAGAGGAAATGATCACTTTAGGGCCACCATTCACTGTCCTGAATCATTTTACTAATATACTCTAAAGTGGTCATTTTGTCTTGCTGAGCAGAATGCAATGGGGGATTCCCAGAATCCATTTTCTGGGTTCCTCAATCAACATCCAAATATTTGCAGAAGAGTTTTGCAGATGACTTACAAATGTTGGAAATATTCCCCTCCCTCTCACCTATGGAAGAGTGATCCCTCCATCCTGTATCAACTACCTTGTCCTTTTGGATGGTAGAGGGTTAAAACATTCATGTATGTGTACGATGAGAACGTGGAAATAAATGGGGCAACTCAAGTAATCTGCATAATAAAATGCTGAGTTAGAAAGGGAAGAAGGAGAAAGAACCCCTCTGTGAGCTGGATTTAATGACAGTTTAGGTGTTTGGGGTAAGAGAAGGGAAAGGTTTCAAAGTGAGGAAAATATTGTGGGGAGATGGGAAAAGCCTACTCTCACTAAATGTTTAGAATCAGAGATTACTCTATATCATTTCATTGTCTTTTAAATTCTTTTCTCTGCATGTTAATATTTCTTTGGCATCTTATGGAAAGGTGTCCACCTGTTTAGTGGGCTGCATTAATTACATCCATACAAGATAGAATAAAGAAATGAGAGAAACTTAAAAGCAAAACTTATGTTAATTGAGGTGTTACCATTTTTTTAATTATGTGCTTTTACAGAGGTGACTTAAGCTCTGAGCCCTAATTTTCACATGCACACAAATGAAAGAAAAATACTGTCTTCCTTCTACATTCCAAAGAGTAGCAATGTGAGTGATTCTGGCAAGAAGGAGCCCTGCTGATGTTCACCAACTCAGCTCAATAATGCAGGAAGTTGCCCACCTCCTAAATAATAGCTTTGTAAAAATGCAGCCAAAATTCAAAAAATGCAAATTGTAAACATTAGAATTGCAAATTATTATGGTAATCTATTTCTAGAAAACTAAAACATGATATATCACTGATTTCACCTTATATTTTAGATGCTGTTTTAAATAATATAATACCAGCTTCTTGTATCATTCCCTGAATTTTGTTCTTTTGATCTAAAATCAAACGTATTGATAATTGGCTTAAGTCCAACCTTGTCCAGCTAAGTCTAGACATGTACTGCTTCCAATATTCATTTTAAGATGTTCTATCCTTTTTATTTCATTACACTTCTATGACACTCCACTTATCACTTCTGTAGTTACTTTTTCCTGTTGTCCATTACTTTTATAAATCAGGCAAATTTGATAAATACTCAAGTGGTTGCAGAAACTGACATGCTACTAATGTGGAAGGTGACCTCAGGTAGAAGCACTCTGTGGAAAAATGAAATGTCAGTTACTCAGATACAAAAGCCAAAATCTAGCATTAGAAGGGAAGTCCAGGGTGCCAACAGGTGATATGCAAATGACAACTGTTTTGAAAATAAAATCTATAAAAATGAAAAATTAGACTTTATTTCTGTATGCAGAGACAACAAAGATTAGGACAAGCGATGAGACCTCTTCATGACAAGCTTTCCAAAAGAAGCAGCAAGTACAATCAGCAAAGATTTCCAGAACAAAGAGAATACACAAAAAGAATTATACAGTTTTAGCAGCTTTGATCAGGGAGCAATTTCAGTGTGAGGGAAGTTATGAAGAGGGAGAAGCAGAGCAAAGCTCTGATATATATTTCAATACATTTTGATATGCATCTGAATAAAATTTCATCTGCAAGGAATAAGATTATCCATGGAAATAGTAGGAACCAAGCCGTGGCGTGTGGAACGTTTGATAGAGGGGCACCTTGGGGCCAGACGGAACAGGATTCTGTGCCCCTTAGAATGTCTTCCTCCCCTGTCCGTTCAATTCTTGGTAATCTCTAAGTTTCTTAGAGGTGGAAACTTTGAATTACTTTTCAATCCATGAATATTCTAGTGCTTCTGGAATCAAAAAGCAATATAAATTGATTCTAAGGTAAAAAAGAAAAGGAAGAGAAAGAGAAAAGCATTGTTTGTTCCAGCAAATTTTGGGTAGCAGCCTCATGCTACCTTTCAGGGCTCACCTTCAAACTTCAAACCCTCCCATCCCCCACATCTGGCCCTGGAAGGTCTAGCTCAAGTTTTAATGACTGTCTCAGCTATCACAGAGGCACCCTTTTCCTCTTTCCCCAGCTAGTGATACCATGAAGGAATTCCAAATCGCATGTTGTCTGAAAAAAATAAAAAGTGATATAGCCCTTTCCAACCATTTTTTAAAAAATCACAAAATATCAGCATCTTATTGGTAGAGAGGGAATTAAAAAAAAAGAAGCACCACATGAAAATTCTTTTTTCTGTGTTCAATTTTGAGACAGCCAAACATAGACACAGTGGGAAATGTAATAAAAAAATTATATAAGCTGTATTGAGCCTTGAAAGATTACATTTTTCAATAGACCATCAATTGAACATGTTTAGATTATTGTCTGTGAACTCCCTATTGTATTTTTTCTTCAAATTGGAAGGTTGTTGTTTCTTTGTTTGCATTTTCTTTTTAAATTTTAGGTGGTATGCCTAAAGGGAAAAACACAAGGAAGTAAATCAATAAAACTCAGTTATAGTTTTGAACTTTCCAAGCTGATCCTGGAATTTTAAATCAGACACTCAACTTCTTTGACCATCGGTTTTCTAAACAATAACAACAAATTTTGAACAAAATAGTAGTATATAATTTTAGGGTAGGAAGTAACCTTATCTGCTTTTATTTAGTTGAAGAATGACATACAAATTTCAATTTTTCCCTTCCCTAATCACATCCATAGTGTAGGGGGATTGCCGCAGGTGCAGCTCTTTGCTGTGCTGAGGGATTTCAACCTCCCCAAACTACAATCTCAGATCATACGGCATTTTCCATAGCAGCACACTGAGAGTATGTCCAAGCAAGCTATGTCTAAAATCTGGCACAAGGAGCTAGTTAGACGCAGTGGGTCGGGCTTATCCTCACTTGACTTGCAGGAGCCTCTGGCGCTGGCCTTTCTCTCTGGTGCATCATAAAGGTGCCTTTTTGCCTTTCCCTACCTCAACCCAGGAGGTTAGGACCTCTGCTCAATTATCTTGAGTCACCAATGCTAATGTGCCTTTTTTCTATAGGAATAAATTTTTTTATTTAATTGTTATTCAAGTATAGTTTTCTGTCTTTTACTCCCATCCCAGTCCACCCGCCCAGTGCTCCCCACCTCCCTCCCATTTCCACCCCCCTTAGTTTTTGTCCATGTGTCCTTTATACTTGTTCCTATAATCCCCTCCCCTTTTCCCTGAAATTCCCTCCCCTCTCCCCTCTGGTTACTGTCATCCCATTTTCTATTTCAATGTCTTTGGTTATATTTTGCTTGCTTGTTTGTTTTGTTGCTTAGGTTCCTGTTA
>PVKM010043861.1:0-12397 GCA_004027735.1 Carollia perspicillata | reverse complement strand
CCTGCCACGGCCTCCCCAGCAGAGTCAGTAGCTTCACCCTCAGCACCCTCACAGCATGTATGACTGTACCTCTGTGCGTCGTCTCTACCCTCTGGTCTGATCTGGTCCATATATAACCATCAGCTGGTCTTCCTGTTTTGCCTCCTCTGCAGCTCTTCAATTGCCTTCAGCAGCCTTGGTCTTCAGATAAAGACCAACTCTATAGTTTCAGAAGCCCTACTGACCTCTTCCACCTCTGCTGTCTGGGCTGAGTCCTGTGGCCCCCATCACCCCTGGGTCCCTGTGTTTGCTCCTATTGCGTCACTTGCCATTCCCCGGATTGCCATGCTAACCCCTTCCCTTCCCTTCTAACCTCAGAAGCTCATTAATTCCTGCTCATCCTTCATAGCTCAGAGAAAAAGGTTTGGAGAGGAAACATTTCCCAGGCCCCCCTTTCTATCCAATCTGAGTCAGCTTTCACAGTTATAGACACACAGAACCATACCCCTTTTCCTCACTGTACTTAAGTTAGCACAATCTCATTATATATTTACTAAGGTGAACTTTTGATTAATGTCTTTCTCTTCTATCAGACTTCAAGCTCCACTGAGAGTAGAAATGGTGTTCTTGCTCCATTGTATGCCCAGCCCCTAGCAAGGTACCTAATTCATCATAATTGCTCATAGATGTTTGTTGAATGAATAAATGAATGATTTACATCCATGCAAAACATCATCACAACCACAATTCACTCCTTGAGGACAGAAGCTATATTTTATTCTTATTCGGATCCTGGCATACTGTGAGTCCTCAGGATGCACTTGTCAAATTAATACTGAGTGCAGAGAGGGAGATCGGTCCAGCATTTGAGAACCCCCCTTCACCCTTCACACACCAGTGAGCTTTCACTGGAATCATTCAAGAAAAGAATAGATGGAACATGTTGGGAATCATCTAGGATAAATTCAACCAATGGACTTGACCATCTCCCCTATCCCTTTCAACCCTCATGTTCCATGGTGCAACCAGAAAGGATTAGAAAGAGGGTGGACGCGAAGAACAGAGATCTACACAACATGAGTGAAACTGTAACACACCACCCCCACACCAGACAGGAGAGGTTCAAAACAAATGGGAAGGGTAGTTGGGTTTTTTTGGAACGGGGGCGGGTTTGCCAAGATTTTCTTAATTTCTGGCAGGTACCGGACTTGAGAGTCTCTGTAAAATAGGCGTGTAATGGATGAAGGAGAGACATGATTACAGTCTTACTTCCCTGGCTGATATCTACTCACTCATCCTTAGCTAGACCCTTATTTCTAGATTTAGATGCAGCTCAAAAGGGACTTCGACTCTGAAGACCCAGGCAGAAAACTGTGCTAGTCGCATGGAAGCATTTTGACTGTTTTCTCAGCTGTTTCCTAAGAGAACAGATTGAACATTTGTCACCTTGTTCCCCAATAAGGAAGGCGATTTCACTTTCTCCTGAAGCAAAACCACAAGGTGGATTTGGCATTTGTTGAGAGCAGAGTGGGGTTCAGATTAATGTCACACTAAGGGTTTCTTTGTTTTTACAATCTTGCTATATAGTTCCATGCGCAGGAAGCTAAATGACTTGCCCATGCCTCTTCATGGGGGCTTCTTCACAGAACGATCCCACTGGGAAACGGTTCTCTTCCATCCCGTCGCCATATCTCCTTCCTTTCTCCCAGTCTCACAGCTTTGGCCATAATTAGCCAGTTTCTGGAAAATAGAATGGCTGGGGGACAGAGCCAAGGGGAAGACAAGAAGGTCAAGACAAGAACTGAGCAAAATAAAAGGGGCCCGTAGGACTGCCTTTTATTTCACTGAATGTCTAAATTGGCAATCATAGTATTTTATACATCAGGTCATATAATCAGATCATCAATTTTTGAGCATGTATCATATACCATATACTTTATACATATTAACTCACTGATTTTCCATTACCTTATAAGTTCAGTATTATAATCTTTATCTAATAGGTGAAGAATTTAAAGCTTAGATAAGCTAAATATCTTGCCCAAAGTCATACCAGTGAGTGCCAGTTAGCGTTGGAGCAGGGTTCAAACCCAGGTTTTTCTGCCTTTAAATCCAGATTTGATAACCACATGTCAGAGACAGTCGGTGAGATTTTTCAATAACAAAAACTCAGTAAGCTGTCACACTAGACCAATCAGGGGCAATTTTGTTCCCAAGGGGACATTTGAGAATGTCTGGAGACATTTTTGGTTGTCACAAGTGGGTAGGTGCAACTGTCATCTAGTGAATAGAGGCTGGGGATGTTCCAAACACCCTGTAATTCAGAGAAAGTCCCCACAACAACCACAAAAACAATCAGATCCAAAATGTGAATAGTGCTCGCATCCAGAAACTCTGCAGGAGACTGATGGTCCCACGACACCAGCATGACTTTCTGTGTTAAAAAGGGAAACAGCTCATAGCTTCCTGACATACCGTCATATGCTTAACAGTGTCTGGAACTGGCCAATTCTTTTTAAGAATGAAAAATAAAGGAGTAGGAGGGAACACAAAGGAAGGAGAAAAGGAGGAAGAGAAGGAGAAAACAGACATTAGGAATTTCCGCTGCAGCACTCAACCGCTGGATCACATTACATGGAAATCAGCCCCGGCGACAGCACAACAGGCTGCTTTTGTGTCTTCAGGAATAACGCAGTGCGCTGGGTGGATGCTCTTCCCCGTTTAGAAACAGGTAGTTAATGGGAAGTGAAGTGATCAAATGCTGTGTACCCCAAGGTTACGTACATCGTGGGCCTGGGTGGCCCGGAGCTCATAAATAAAGCATCTGAGCGTCTTATTTTAGGCCTGGTCAGATAAGCAGAGGCGTGTATCATGTGAACAGAGACCACAGCGCGATACGACACTGAGCCTGCTAATTCCAGGGCCTCTCGGAATGTGACATTTCGCGCGCAGTACACTGAGCTCATGCCCTGTGGAAGCTCCGTGGCCCGCCATGCCTTCATTTTCCATCCTCTCCTTGATTTGGCTGCCACGGGAGAAGACTGTCACTGAGACGGACTTTAAATTATGCCAAACTCATTCCCTACGATGCAGAAGTTAATTTGAGGCACATTTGCAACTTATAACTCTGATTTACTCATTTGCTGGTACGCAGACCACACAGCTTGACAGCCCGCCAGTTCGCCCAAGCCATTCCTGCGGAAATTGTTTGGCCCAAGTTGTGACCCAGCTTGGCAGCTGAAAAAACAGCTGCCGGACAATGGCGGAAAGCGGAGCTGAATGTAAGAATAAAAACGTCTATTCTTCCCCTCGAATTTTTACATATAATTATGCAATCATCTCCCTATTCAGATACTTTGACATAAATTGTGCTTAATTAAATTGTTGCTAATTTGTTGTTTTATTATTAGTTCATGGCTTGTTTGCTGATATACACCCACAAGCCATGTGCATGCACACACACAAACTCTCTTACGCTGTTATACTACTGCCGTCGCTTTGAAAGTGATGAAAGTGTTTCCTATGAATAATTTCTCTATCTGACAGAATAACAAAAGATTTCTAAGAGTGCTTATTCATATGGTATACAAATGGCTGGGGGAACAACCCTAATGTGATAATTTGCTGGTGTTATTGTTTCTTTTCTCATAGACTTCCTATGATCTGATAACATCAATCAAACAATATATTCTTTGCATGAAATAAATTTTCCCTACTCTTAAAAAAAAAAAAGCTCCCATAATAAATATATTTCCCAGTGATCAGTATTATACTGTTTCTCATTTGGATCCTGAGATTCCCAAGAGAACGTGTTCAGTAAATGTTTGTAAACTTCAATTTGGGGTAAGATGTACGGTCTAAATTTCCTACAAGACTGTCTAACTAGCCGGTCATCGACTAAAAGCTCTCGCCAACTCATTCGTGAGACCGTTCTCTGGAAGAGGGGACATCGTCCTCTAACACATGTCCCCCCTCCCACGCCTTGTGGTGTCTCCTCAGGAGACAGCTCCTCTGCTTCTAACACCGTTTCTCAAGGTGTAGCCCTCAGAACACCTGCTTGTGACAAGTAAAGGTTCTAATAAGCTGGTGAGGGCACTTGTTAGAAGAAAAGGGGTGCTTATTAGAAATGGAGGTTCCTAGATGCCATTCCTAACCAATTAGATCTGAACCCCTGGGGGATCTGAAACTCTAACAACCTGTTCAGGCGAAATTGGCTTCCTTCTTTGAACCTTGAGAAATATGGATTGAAGGGATGGAGGTGAGAAGGCAAATACACTCTAAGAGACAATCTTCCAGGACATAGGGGATGCAAATGAGAGATTGTGGGAAACGTGCTCGTTAACTCACTGAAACAAACCAATATTACAACTTTCATGCTAAAGACCATCAGTTGGTTAACGCCATAAATCCCCACGACCTACAAAAAAACATCCTGGTCTTCAGAATGATAACCCAGGCGCTCAGCAAAAAGAAAAAGGTGTGAAAACAGAGATACTAGCTTATTTCCATGATATACTTTTTTTTCACTGTAAAAATGAATTTTCAACCAAAAAGAGTGAGTGGGAAATTTTTCCCAGGTAAAACTCCATTTACCTCCTAAGCATTCTTAGAGGTTTTGCTTTACATCTCTTTGGTGTTCTATTCCAGCTGACCTTCATTGTGATATCAGAGTAAAGTGACTGAATTCAGAGTTCCAGAAGAGGTTCAAAAGTGAAAAAATAACATAATTTATGCCAAAGACATCAGTTCTACCTTCAGAATTACACCTGAACCCCACATGGCACCCACAGGGAGGGCCAACTCCAAACACCTTTGTTAATCGCCTTCCAGGGCACTGCCAGGCCAGGCTGGGTGCGTGAATGCAATGTGTTAACTAGCCCAGTGCAGTCATTCGTGGTTGCCGTGTGGTGGGTGTGGACATGTAAATGAAGGCATCATGGGGCCTCTCTTACTTACCAAAGGTCTCTTGCATTCAACCATTCCCACCAACTAGAAGGTAAGCACTTTAGTGGGAGAACTGTGTCTTCTATTTCTCTGTCCCTTCATATCATCTAACATCTCACTGGATATATAACTGCCCTTGAAAGATTCCCGTGTCACGGTAAGAACCAGCCTCTGAGGGTCAGCCTCCAGTGGGAGATAGGAAGTCCACAACCTCAATCTAAGGCGACAAAAAACAAATAAACCACATTTTCAACCCTCTGCTTCCCATATGGGGACATGGATTTCTTCTCCAAAATACTGAGATGAGATGGCAGCCTTTCCACATCTGGGGGGAAAATATATCACCGGCAAGTTTTTTTGCAAATTCAAATCCTTTTACTTTGTAACCACAGAGAAGAAAAGTATCCTGCCCTCACTCAGGGACCGTGACACCTCTGTCCCAGCTGCATGAGAGATTTACCGTATGGCCTTGGGCAGCTCATTTCACCTCACAGTGTCTTAATTCCCTCATCTGGAAAATGAAGATTCTACCTACAGCACGGGCTCAGCGTTCCAAGGTTAATGTGCGAGGTGGATATTGAAAGGCAGGGTTCCAGGGGGGTGTCCGACGCAGGGGAGGACATCAGGCACAGCAGTGCTCTTCGGGGTGGGTCTAACATACGCATTATTACACAACCGGGCCCTCGGCCCCGCAGCGCACGTGACGAGAGCAATAAGCCATTCGCAGTGCACCACCTGGAGTCTTTCATCGTTACTGCCGAGTGGAGTTGATAGAGCAAATGGAACAAAGGGTCGGGGACCCTAATTTATCAACCATATTGATACAGATCTGATATTGACAGGCCACAGGCCACTTTTAGATTCAGGTCAATAAATCCATTTCATAATACAGTACCATCCCAACACTTGGCCCTCCAATCCATACACCTAGATATTAGAAATCCATCCTGCCTTGCCTGCAGTCTGTCAGATGTCACCACGGAGTGCAGAACCCACCCTGCCAGGTCTATACCCCGAGCCAAATCCCAATAGAAACTTCCCAGATATAAATAACCACTATGAACATACAGGGAAGAAAAATAGCTACAAAGTTTCACTCTTACTTTTTCCCCCCTTTTAGTCTGTGACAAGTAAAAATCATAGAGTTACTCACTCTCCAAAAAACAATCTAAAACCAGAAGGCTTAACCAATTCAATTTTCTAGTCACTGCGACAACTATTTTATTCTGTAAGACAGCGTTTGGGGCACACACACAGGCCTAATGTGGTGGGCTCTTCACAGGTAGCCCCTGCTGGAAACTCCCAGAGTGGCTTCCACCCCTGGACTCACTGTGGGCAGTGGCATTTGAGGACACTCAGGGAGTCTGGCCATGTCAAGGGAAGGAGAAGCTTTCCTTCCGTGCAGGTTGATTGAAATCCTGGAGAATCAATTGTGAGGAAATTCCAGGTTAATAAAGGGGAGGAAACCTACTCACTATTTGCAAGGCCTGGGAGAGGAACATAAAAAAAAATAAAGAAGCGAAACTCAAAATAGGGATATCTGGACTGGAATTGTGCACAGCCATGTGTGTGGTCTTGGTTGAATTATTTAGTCTCCCTGAGCCTCAGTTTCCCCACTGTAGACAGGTAAAGAGGGCTGTTGTGAGAATCAAATAGTATAGAAGCCTCTAGTACAAAGTCTGTCACATAGTAAATGCTCGATAAATACTTGTTGAAAGACAATCTAAAACAAAAAATACCGAATTATTGATATCACTCCTTAACCAATGGACAAAAGGTTCTGTATTGAATGCATACCGTGTGCCAGGGTATACAATACATACTACATGGCCAGCACTCACTGGTGGAAGCAGAGAGGTCATGAGAACAAATGTTGATGCTAGTCCTTGAGGTAAAACAAACGAAATGCACAGAACTGGATAAAGAGGGTGGTTGTTCCTAAATGTGAGACCCAGGTCTGGAGACCCTGGGACAGGCATTCCCACCCTAGGTTTGGAGGACTGTGGAATTATACCAAAGTTACTTGCCCAAGGCTGGCTGGCTACACACTGGTTTCTTGCAACTTATAGACTAACTCCCATGCTCATATGCCCAGGGAATGCAAACTCATTTTCATATTAGCCTCAAACAGCTGTTAGGAAGATCCGTCTGCTGCAAATATGAAAGCCTCGGCATGGATTAGTTTAGGATTACCTAAACATCCAAAGGAGAGACATGGGCAGACACGAGCACCATCCTGGAAAGCCAAAGGTAAATTAAAATGCCATGTCGAGTATCAAAAGTCTTGTTCCTACTGAAGTGCCTTAGGCATTTGCATCCCTGGGCCCTGGCCCCTTGGCAGTCTGTCCTCAGCACAATAAAAAGAAGAAGGTGAAGGGGTGGAAGAGAGAGAAGAAGGCAGAGGAAGGGGAGGGGATGGAGGAAGAGGGCAGGAGAAACTGAAGAACTGTGAAGGAGCCCAGAACTCAGTCCGCCTCTGCTCAGACTTTCCAGGCCAGCGGGGGGTGTTGTACCCATTCCCAGTGGAACCGCAGGAAACAAGAGTGAACCCAGCAAGCTCCCGAAGCCAGTCATCTTTAGCAGCACCAAATCCTGTAATGTTCTATGGCATAAACATGACCTTAGGGCAATTTTGCCCCATGAGGTAGGGGGTGACTGTTAAAAACCTGGGCTCCTGAACCTGGATCTATTGAATGAGAATCTCTGAGTTAAGGGACCAGCAGTCACTCCATCACAGAATCACCACCCTAAGCTACGTATGGGCATTTGACCCTACTGAACACCCCCAGCCACGGGCTGTTTCCTTTCTCGCACCTGCGTTTCGTGCTTGCTCTGACCTCTCCCACCCCGTAAGTTGACAGCTATCCTTTCTCACTGCCTGCGCACATGGCTGCCTGAATTTTTCCTATTCCTTCTTCTAGCCACCGATGCTGGTTTGGTGGTTTCCAAACTCTTTTTAGCTTTAAAACACATTCCTGAAAGCTGATTCGTAGGCAAAGGACAGCACGGAGCACTTCCTATCGGAGACACTGTAAAGGAACCTGAGCCACCTGGTTTTCGGGCGCTGGTCTCCCTGCGTTCCCTCTGGCCAGCTGCACCCCCTGGGGAGCTCCTCCGCTCATTCCCAGGGCTTCGCAGAGAGCCTTTCCACAACCACTGAGATAACACAGTCTTCTGGCAGATCTTGCCACACTTTTATAGTGACAACTTATTGTTTATAAACATTCAAAATGATCAGAGAAGCTTGTTTTCAAGGAAGTTTGTCGATGCAGTCCGAAGTCAAATGTGTATTTCTTTTTATTTGAGGGCATATCACCAAATGTATAAATAGCCCCAATGTTATAGTTGCAAAGTTACCCCTTACAATGAATGGTCTTAACGCAGAAAATGTTGCTGTCATTGTACTAGTAATAGTGTAGTATCTACTTTGGAAAGGCTCTCAGAAAAATAATGGTCAAGAGAACTTGCCTTTTCAACAACAACAACAAAAAATCTCCTTTGTGAAAGAGAATTTCAGAGCAACCAGAAAAACTTTCAGGCCTTTCAAATTTTAGGCATCTTAAATTGACCATGTTCTAAATATTTTCGTGTATTAATAGTCTACCAATGAATTTCAAGTAGCAGTTTTTAAATTGAAAGAGTATTTAAGCAAAGTTATCTTAATGTTCTTTTTGACATTCTCTTCTAAAATTTATAATTTGGCGATGCAGAATTTAGGAAGTAAATTTAACATTATGTACACTAAAGGCGGGGAGGATGCTGAACAGAGGGTACATGGTTCCTCCGGTGCATCAGGACAAGGTTCAAAGTCAGGTCTACAGAGGGGGATAGAGTCAGTGTGGCCAAACATTGGCAATTCATAAAGATAGGTAAAAGGTGTACAGAGTATTCCTTGTACTGTTCTTTCAACTTTTCTATAGCTTCGAAATTTTTCAAAATAAAATTGCGGAGAAACATTCAGATAAAGCACGGTCACACATGTAAGATGAGTCTATTCAGCAGGACCCGGAACAGGCTGAGGAAAGCGAGGCTGCTGAGGTGCAAAATCTAAGGAGGCCTCTGGGGGACCCTGGGCGTGAGCGCCTCCGTAAATTTTGCACCTCGAGCATCTCATTGGCCTCACCCTAGTGCCAGACCTAGTACTCAATGTTAGCAAAACCACCTGCTTTCTCCAGCAGACAGTAATAATTAAAAAGAGAAGCAGCTCTGGGTCCGTTTTATCCATGCATTCACCACCTCACTGAATCTCCAAACATAGACTCAGTCCCAGCCATACGCTAAGGGATTACTCAGCTAGGAACCTACTCTGTGCTGATAAACCACTTGGACTCTTGGACAAAATAACTTTAGACCAAATTCCTGTCATTCATTTCTTCATACATGTGTTAAATGCTGGGGGCACTGGGATGACGGACCAGTCCCTGCTAAAATATCTTACTATCTGCCAGACTCTGTTTTAATACTATTATTTATAACATCGTCATCATCATCAGCTGTTGACATGTCTATTTTCCCAATTCAATTCCCAAGGCAAGGAAAAGGTGTTATTCATCTTTGTTTTTTGACACCCACAATGGTGATAGATAAAATGGTCAGTAAATATTTCTTGAAAGGATGAAACCATCAATCTATTTATTTGTTCTTCCTCAAAGATTTGCCACATTCAGTGGAATAAAAAACTGCCCCCCAGATTGCCTAATAATCCTAGCTAACATTTGCTGGGTGCACAAGCTGCCTGGCATTTCCTGAACCCTTTCTGTCCTTTAACTCAGGGGAGCCTCGCACCAGCACTGAGGTGGGCCTTTCACACGTAAGCAAACAAGGGAGACTGAGTTTCTTTCCCAGGGTTGCACAGCACGGAAGAGGCCGCACCAGGGTTTGCCCCCAGGAGCCCAGCTCTGGAGCCAGTCCCCTCAGCCGCGCCACTAAGCCTTCTCAGAATTAGGACCCAAAGAGGGACTGCCCAGCCCCAAGCAGCACTCCTCTCCAGCCTGCACTGCGCCCACTAATACCTAGAAAGATCTAGAGGGCATCAGGGACACTTTCAGCAAAATGATCCTCTACTCTTATGGCCGGGCAGGCAAGTCAGACTTTGGGGGACTTCCTGCTTGACTTCCCCTTGTCTAAATATAACCAGCTAAAAATAACTTGAAAGGGAAGTGTGTCCGAATGGCCAGAGGAGCTGCAGAAGGCTGCAGAGGACGTGCTGTGAAAGAAGGAGCCTGGCTGGCCTCCTCCTCAAAGACCCTCACGCTTTTCGACATCAGCAAGCTGCGCATTGTGATGGGAAAACTAAGTTCCCGATTATTGGAATTCCATCATGTATTTAGTTATGCAATTACCTTATTGTATTAACAAGTGCTAGGGCACAGCAGCAATTGCTGAGATTTGGGCCATTTGAAATTGCAGGATTTATCCTTCCCCTACAGCTGATTACTTCTCATGAATCCGTCCATTTTTCTGGGATTATGCAAATGACCCTATTTTTGAACTGCTCAATTGAGAAATCCAAAGCACAGCAGACCCCAGTCTTGCCACTCCGACCTCACTACAGACTGAGCATATTTCAGGGGGGGAATATCTGCAAATTCCCGTCATTTTTGTTTTCATTAATCACTTTAGGCTCTTACCTCTTTTGAAATTCAAATAAATATAATGTACATATAAATAAAAAAGCAGTTATACAAGTTACATATTTTCCATGATGCAAACACAAATACATTCTTGTTCATTTGCATAATAAAGACTTATCCCAAAGGGTTCATGTATCAGACTGTAAAACCCAGAGTATTTCATCAAAACATCTAAAATAGATATGCTGTGATGTTGTTATGCATTTCTATTTGCCACAGTTACCTCGGCAAATATGAAATGTAATCATACAAAATTAAACATTCCATACATTTTCTATTCATTCTCTAACACTCTCCCCATACTCCAAAATAGGCTATCACACTTTCAAGTTTACAGGGACAAAAAGTGAATCAAATTCCTTGTTTCTGAATGCATTACAAGTAATAGATCTTTTCACTTAGGGCTTTTCATCTAGGAATCGCTGGGCTCTTCACACATAAAACATAATTATTCCGTATAGTTGGCTGCCTCCCTATCCAGCCAGATTTCTCCTTGCTGATAATCACTCACAGGGAAGCCATACCTGCATTCTCTCGGGTAGCATGGGTCCAGGCTACCAGGAATGATGTTTCATCTCCTTCAGCATGACCGGGAGGCACAACCACTTGCAGGAAAAGCTGGCTCCTTCTCCCAAACAGGTAAAAGTTAAGAACACAAACTCTGGACCCCAATTGCCTGGCATCTGGATTCCATTTGCACCATTACCTGTGAGGTGATGGAGCAAGTCTCCTCACTTCTCTGAGCTTCAGTTTTTGCAGTGATAAAATCGGGACAATAACAATATCTATCCCATCGGGTTGTCGGGCAGACTAAAGGAGTTAGTACTTGTAAGTCACTCAGAACACAGCCTTGTCCCGTCCAGAAATGACACCTGATACCTTTCAGAGCCATGTCACAATGATGACTTCATTGGGGTCTCTCCAACTTCCTGTATAGTAGTGGAAGCAGATGCCACTACCCTCGTTCAACAGGCGAGCAAAGAGAGACGCAGAGAGGGCTCCTGACAGTCAGGACCAGAGCCCCGGGAACCAAGTCCAGTATCCTTCCACTGTTTTCCTTTCTGTCCAGGGCAAACTGACTCAGTGACCCAGACAAACCCTGGGGGTGGGGGGAGGGACAGGGACAGGAGGCTTGTTTCAATGGAGACAGGAGAAGCATTCTGTTGCCAAGGCTTGTCTTGCATAGCAAAAGAGACCCAGATCATCAGAAGACACATCAACAAGACTACCTTAATCATGATTTCTGCTCACTATGAAATGAAAGTTAATTTCATGCCCTGCATTCACAGACAAAAAGATTCAGTGCTGTTTAAATTCTCTTCAGCCCAGTGACAGTTAGTAAACAGGCTTCAAGTTCAAATGCTTCAAATCACCTTTCTTATACCGATATATTATTTATGCCCTCAGTTTAAAATAACCTGCAACTCCAAAGTGAGTGAGTGGTCTCCTCCAGTACAAACTTTCTTTTTTCACTCTGGCCGTTACTCTAAACCACCGGTAAACAACCTTAATTCACTTCTAACAAATTAGTAGGCTGCTGCTGTGTCTGCAGGAGTCAAACAGATTGTATTATTAACCAAAACAACTTTCTCCCTGTCAATCATCTGCACCTCACAGAGGGATGTGGGCTTTGCTGTTTTATTACTCAAACCAGTCCATGGGCGCACGTGACTTCAGTTGGTTTCTTCGAGGTCATTCTCTTCCATACCTTTGATTAGATCTCTTGACTCTGAGATGCAGAGTGGGGCCTGGAGAAGGCAGAGTCTCGGGGCTGCTTGCTAAGAAAGATACAGACAAATGAGAACCTTCCCAGAGGGGTGCAGGGGTTGGAAGTCATGGCA
>PVKM010043860.1:0-12417 GCA_004027735.1 Carollia perspicillata | reverse complement strand
GCATTCTTTCTGAGGCTTCCTCCTTTCCTTTCATTTGGGGATTGTTTCTTTGTCTTCTCATTGTTTGTAAGACTCTCCTTGTTAGCTTCTGCTTCTTAAATGTATTTGTTCTGGCTCCCAGGGTTTATGGTGTGAACTTCTGTGGTAGAATGCCTGTGAGATTCAGTGGTGTAGTCTCCTTCCAGTATCCTGGTGTTCACCACTCCACCTACTCTTTTTTGTGATCATTTGTAGGGGGAGGAAAAATGGTTTGAGACAGCAGGAGAGTATTCTGTGATATTTACAGGAGCAACTGGTATATAAGAGGTAGGAGATCATTTGGCTATGTATAGTGTTAACTGTGATCTTCAACCCAACTAGCCACCTTTACGAAAGGATGGGAAGAAGATAAAACTCTTGTTGGGAAGGGAAGGGTTGTGAGTTTGATCTAGTAAGCAGTGAATTTGTGGGAGGTCAGATTCTGGGGTAAGATGAGAGTAAAGAATAGTACATAGGTGTAGTTTGTGAGAGAATAGAGTTAACCTCCACAATAATAGAGTTCAGGAGACTGTGACGTGGGCTAAAATCTGGGAAGGGTGCTGTGAAGTATTTACAATTGTGTGGAACAGCAATTATTTAACAATAATATTAGAGAAACACTCATATGCCAGAATCTATGTGATTTGAATAACATGAACAGGGGGTATAGGACTTTGAGTAATGTGCTGATGGAACACAAATCACATGAAGGACAGTAAATTAGCAATACAATGTGGAAGAGAGAACAGGGGAAACCTGTCAAATGGTACAATATAACCCACCAAGCAAAGAAGACTATACAGAAAGAAGGGGAATACAAAAATACTATTAAAATAAAAGATGTAGGAATAATGAAAAAAAAAGAAAAAAATAATACAAATATGCAGCAACTTGCAGTTTCCCTGCAATAGCCGAGTGAAATTTGTCTTACTGTCTCTGCTGTTGGGTTGCCCCCTGTTTGAGTCCACCTCAGGTCCTTTCACAGTTCCAAGTTTTTTTCTCACTTGTGTGTATTAAAAAAAAAAAATGGCAGGAGAAGGGAGAAAGAAGAGATAAAATTGGATAGAAAGGATGAAGAAGTAAATCAAGAAAGAAGGAAAGAGAGGAAAAAGCAATTGAAAGATAAAACAGTAATGAAAAATTAAAAAATAATAATAATAAAATAAAAGATTACTTTAAAAAAATAGCATTAAAAAACCCCACACACATTTTTTTGGTTTCAAACTGGCCAAACCAGTTTTTCTGGTCTTGCTGACTGTAGGAGGCTTGAGGGGGTGATTGGTGTGGCGTTTCTCCCTTCCTGATGTTTACTCAGCCTGTCTTGCAAGCATGGTCCCAAGAGCTAGTCTGGCTCCTTTCCCCAATATCTTAGATGGGGGAATCCTGGTTTTCTTCAGAGGGCTTTTCCCAGGTGGTTATCGCTGGAGGCTGGGGTGCAGGGGTGCCCACTCAGCTAGGCTGCCTCTTTCCCGCCGGTTTGGACCCAAACCCTTCCCAGTACTACAGGGAGACACAGTGCCTTCTGCATAACCTCGGGGTCTCTGCCCGGCTGGATTGGGAGTCAGCTACGGGGCTGTCACAGCTGATTCCCCAAACCATCCATCTGTTTGATAAATTCCTCCTACTCAAGCCTGCCGCCCCGTGTAGCCCTATTCTCTAGTCAGACCAGTGACTATGGACAAAGCATAGTTTTTAAAAAAAATTGTGTAGATATAACCCACAAATGAACAAATTTTCTTGATCTCATCTAGATAATCTTTATTAACATTGTCCAACTTTAACTCTCACAGGCCCCTGTAGCTACTTTGACCTATAATAGAAGCCACTTGGTTAATAAAAAAAAAGTCAAGGTTAATAGAAAAAGTCAGGGAATAATTAAGAATTATATTCTTAATTATTCTTAATTAAGAATTATATTCTTAATTATGAATCTTTATTAAAGATTCATATTTCTTTTCAAAATTTTAAAATATAAAAATAAATACACTCAACAATCTTTTGATGAAGGGCTAAGGCCTTTCCTGTAAGCAAGAGTCCTTGATTGGTATTTTGTTTGATTGTTTTTGGATAAAACCGCAATTGAGATTTAGTCTACAATTATAATTTTGGTTTCTTTAAAGTAGCAAGAATTTAAAGACACATGGATAAAATGTAAACACAAAAATCTGTTTAGAGTAAAAAAATAATTTTCCCACATATTTTGTCTGAAGTTTTATAATTTTCTCCTATATTTTACTGTTTTTTTCTCCCAACATAATTTGACACTTTGTGTGTATGTGTGATCTTTATCCAGATTTTCCATAGTATCTCATTTGTTTTCATAGAAACAGAGTAATAATAATTTAAAACTTGCATTTTTGGTGTATCTGTTTATTTAAAATAGAGAACTAACAAATTTTTGAAAAAACACAGCCAGCCCCTGAGAAATATGTGAATCTATTACTGAAGGCTGAAGTGGATTAGAGGAGTCCACTAGTGTAGCATGTTCAGTGTGCTCTGGGAGTCAGTTTGTTTAACAGAGGGAATAGAGAGTGGTGGGTAATCTAAGGGAAAGCATTTACAATAAATCTGATCTCTTTCTTCAGTATAACTTTTAAATTAATCTTTGTTTGCCAAGGCCCATGCTCTCTGGCTTCCACTTACATTACAGGTTCACTTACATTCTCACTGCCTCCTCCCCCATCCCCATGCCAGTCTAGGTCTTTATAATCTCTTTTTTTGGATTATTCTAAAAGCCTCTTAATTGCTTTCTTTGTCTCTAGCGTCTTCTCCCCAGATCTTTGCAATGGCACAGCTCTACTAATGTTGCTTCTTTGTTAAAAAAAAACATAGCTTTTGTGTGTTAAATTTAGTCTTTGGAGGGTGGTCAATGGTAGACTTTCATAATGATATGCTTTGTTGGATTCTTCTCTCTCTAATCTCTTTCCTACCATGGTCAGATACCTTTTTTAGAGTTCATGGGTAAAAGGCCTGATTATTTTGCTGATATACAAAAAAAAGGTACACATCTCTCTTGTTAGATGAACAGTCCAGAGAGTTGAGTTCAGAATTTCTTACCTTCTTTCCTATCTGCTAAGTGGAAAGAGTTTTGTTAGCTTCCATTTAGAAAAGTGGTATCTTGTAGCTTCTTATCTTCTATCATTATTGGACATATTGAATAAAAGGCATATTTTACATAATTTGCTTTATTTCAAATTATGTTATTAGAAAATGGAGCTTCCCTGGCTTGTGTGTATGTGTGTGTGTGTGCTGCTTTATTTACCAGAACAAGCCTTTGATAGTAATTGCTAAAAAGGTACTAAATAATCTACAAGAACATGATAGCCAAGGTTTAAGTATTTAAACAAAAATGTACAAGATAGAATATTAATTTAGTAACAATTTACATATTTTAAAAGAAAATGTATAAATAATGTAATTATTACCGAATTTTTCTTTGCTTGTAGTTCAGAGAAGTGAAATTCAGCTTTTGCCTTATCATCTGAATTCACAGGAATTCCATCTAACATCTGTAAGTTAGGTAGCCGAAATATGAGCACGTGGCGATGTAACATTTTTCTACAAATCTGAATAGAATTAAAAATAATTTATTCTGTAAGAAAACCTTTTATTTCAAAGATTAAACTGAAGAAGGAAATTTAGCATAGGCAGCAAAGAGGCAGATGATACAAATATGAGCTCCCTTTTTGAAAGATTTCTCATTCCCTGTTATGATAAATGAAGATAAGAACTTTTTTTCTAACCAAGTCTACCATTTAGAAGTTTAGGCTTCTTTTTAGAGTATATAATATTGTTCATTAACTCCAGGCAATCCCAGTTTAGGAACAGGATTATATTATAAAAGTATGCTTGTAAGTAATTATTAGTTTGAAACATATTTTCCAATAGGCACTATGCAATTTAATTTAATACACATCTATTGAACTGTATGATCCATCACTTCATAGTGCCAAACTACTCTTAAAAATATTTACATATGCACCTAAGAAGGTGTGTAGAAAGAGTTAACATAGTAGCCCAGAGGCTGTTATTTTTAGAAGGGTCTGCTTGTAAGGATAGGTCTTGACTAATGTTTGGTTCTTGGGTTTTGGACCTGTTCCTGCCATTCCTTAACTGACAAGGATAGTTCACTGTACCTAGCCTATTTATACAACAATATGATTTATGTTCAACCTGTTTTGCTTCTGGGAGTCTGGAGTTTTGGTACATGATAGGCATAGGGTACCAATGTGACCAGCCCCCAACAAAATTCTTGAATGCTAAACAAGTCTGTTGGAATCCCCTAGGCAAAAACATAACACACACGTTGCTGCATTTTTGTTGCTGGGTGAAGAGTGTGTATTGTGTGATCCCTCATGGGAAAGGAAGAACATAAGGAAGTGTGCATATGGACTCCACTAGACTCTGCCTGTGTATTTTTCACTCATCACCTGTCTATGTACCCTCACTATGTCACTATCATAAATCTTAGCTATAAGTGCAACTATATGCTAAGTCCCACAAGCCAGCCTTTCCAGTAAATTCTTGAACATGGACGTGATCTTGGGGACTAACAACACAGCCATGTGTTACACTGTTCGTGAGAGTAAAACAGTCATCAAAAGAGGATGAATAAACAATCTATTTTTTAAAATGTAGTAGATTATATATGCATTAATGTAGAGAGATCTCTAAGACTTATAATTCAGTAAAGAGAAAAATTTGACCACATTTTAGACCTTAAAGTAAGTTTAATAAACACCAAAGATCATAATAAATAAACTATTTCCTCTGATGAAAATGTAATAACATTAGGAATGAATTGTGAGGAGATAACTAAAAACATAGGGTTGAAATGAATACACACATCTCAATAATTCATGGATTAAAGAAGAAATCTTTTGGAAATTAGATTTTAAGAAATGAAGAATAGGAAAAACACTACATATCAAAACTTTGAGGGTGCTGATAACATAGTATTTCATAACGTAAAATTTATTCACTTACAAGACATATAAAAAGTTAATGAGCTAGGCATCTACTTAAGCATTTTTTTAAAAAGCGAATTCCGAGAAACTAAAAGAAGGAAATAAAAAAGGCAGAAGTTAATGAAATAAAAACAAAGAAATAATATACTTCATAAAACCAAAATAAAGTTCTTTGAAAAGATTAATACAATAGACAACCCTTTAGCAAGACTTGTCAAGAATAAAAGAGAAAAAACAAAAATGAACAAACATGGGTATGAAAAAGGTGACAAAATAGATATAGTAGAGATTTTAAAAACTCATGAGAGTATTGTGATAACAAATTTAAACTTAGATGAAAAGGAAAATTTTATAGAAAAATAAAAATCAATATTTACTTTTGAAGAAATAGAAAACATGACTAGATTTATAGCTATTGAAGAATTTGAATAAGTACTTTAAATCTAATTTCAAAAAATATTAAGCCCAGATGATTTTAAAGCCAATATCTAATTATCCTTCAAGGGACATGTATCTTCTCTTATATAAGCTAATTCATAAACTAGAAAAAGAGGGAGAACTCCTCAATTAATTTCAGGAGGCAAAGAACAGCCTTAATAACTTGAAAATAGCAGTATAAAAGTTAAAATTATAGGATAATTTTACTTATTTCCATAGATGCAGATATGATACATGAAATCTTAGTAAATTGAATCCAGCCAAGTATAAACATGACTAAGTAATATTCATCCCAGGAATTTAAGTGTCATTAAACACTAGAGTCTATTAGTATGATTTACATATTAACAAAGTAAAGAGAGGAACTGCATTACCAATTAGTCAAAATCCAATGTCCATTCATGATAAAAACAGGTAGTAAACTGGAATTAGAAAGGAACTACCTTAAAATGTTGAAGGTTATCTGCCCATAACCTAGAGCAAACATCATATTTAATAGTGACAACTTAGAAGCATTCCTTTTGAAGTTTGTAACCTACTATGATTGCTTTTATTCAACACTGTACTACAGGTGCTAGTCAGCACATTAAGAGAAGTAAAGGAAATTAAAAGACATGAGGATTGGAAAGAAATAATTGAGTCATGACTTACAGATAATATGATAGTCTACAGAGAAAATGCAACACAATTTACAGTCCATTAGAACTAAAAACAGTGTTCAGCAAGGTTCTTGGGTAAAGAATAATATACAAAAATATAAAAAGATACTGTTTAAAATATTTATTAAAACAGCAGACATGGACAACAGTGTGGTGATTGTGGGGGGGAAGGGGGAGGTGCATAGAAGGGGACTAAATGATAACCGGAAAAATACATTAAAAATAAAAATAAATCACAAGAGAAAAAAAAACAGCAGAATAAATCTAACCAAAGATTAAAACCTTTAGGAGAAAATCATACATCTTTATTACAGGACATAAAAATGTAGGAATATTTGTGTTTATGAATGGGAAGTCAGTGCTATAAATGTTAGTAGAGGCTAGTTACTGTATTTATTTTTTGGTGGAAATAACTCTCTGATATGTCCCTGCTGTGCTCTCTGAACCTTTCAGTCCTCAGCAGGGGAAGTAGAGTGACTTAATAAATCCGGAAAGATGAAATTGGGCAGGTTTAGCTCCTGTCTTTCCTTTTGGGAAGGGGCTCATTGCTGAGAGAATGCTTTCTGCTCCTCCAGGAGATGCTGTCCTCCCAGGTGGAAAGTCCTCAGTCAAGTATTTTCTGCCATTGGGTGATCATGATTGCTGTTTCTGGAATCTGTTAGCAGGATCACTTGGCTTTCTCACTAAGCTAAGCCAAGTATTTTCACCTCTCCATCTGCCACTGACATGTCTCTCAATTTGTTCAGATGTTAGGTGAACAAGGGCTCTACTTATTAGATCCCTTCAAAGATTCCAACAGGAAAGTTGGCATATTTCTCCCAAAATTAATTTTTATATTCAATGCAATTCTCATTAAAATATCAAGAGTCTTACAGAACTTGAGAAGCTGTTTGCTAAAACTTACAGTGTAAAGGGTCAAGCATAGCCAAGACAGCAAAGAAAGAAAAATAGAAGGTGGAAGAGGAGAGGTGCTTACCCTATTAGACATCAAGGCAATATAAAACTTTAGGAATGAACACAGTATAATATTGCTATACAGGGATTGACAAATAGGCCAATGAATATAATGTCGAATCCTAAAACTGACCCTCTTATATATGACAAAGGCATTTTATACTGGAACCAGTTGGAAGAAGACATTAGTCAATAAATCGTGCTTGGATATCTGTCTATAAATAAATAAAACAAATTAAAACAAATTAAACCCTTTCTCACTTTATATAAAAATAAATTTTATATAATTAACTAATAAATTAGAAAAGTAACATACTCACTGGATTGCCATAAACTGTAAGCTCTCTAAGAGAAGAGATACCAGCAAGTTTTTCCAGTTCTGTTATATCCTATTCAAAAGTTAAGAAGTTAGTTGGTTAGATCCAATGTCTTCAAATATACATTTGAGGCTAATTATATGTAAGTGTTGGATTGCAGCTAGCTCCTGTGAAGTGAGCTTGAGTGACAATATTCTGTATTGTTGACTAAAGACAGATCTGTGTAATACTGATAAATTTCCAGGAAATTTGTGAGATGGTATTTTAACTTGAATTTGGCTTTGGTAGAAGAAATTATACCATGGAACTAGGTAAATACTGTTGATTGGGACTTTTTGTTCCTGGAAAATCATTTGTTAAACATTAACCAGCACACCGATGGTTGTTATATTTTGAGTACATTGTCAGGATAAACATTTATGTGGAGCCTTTAATTTAGGGCAAAAAATAGCAATTGACTATTTCCTAAAGTCATTTGCAGTGTCAGGTGATTCTTGAGACTTTTTTTCCTTTTCTCTTTATTTTCATTTTTTTAATATCTTTGACAGTTAGGTGGACTGATATCAATAACAACACTAAGACTGTGATCCCCCATGACTTATCCTAGGGGTTGTCCTTTAGCTATATTCAATTTTGATAGTAAATAAGCTTGACCAGACATTATTCTGTTTAAGTTACCAGGGAGGAAGTTGCTATATCAGTTGATCTGCTATTCATTCACTTCCTTTAGGGGGTAGAGAGTAAGGGGAATGGGGAGGGAGGTGGAGCAGGGACATTCTTAGGGAAAAGCAGGTTAGCTGGTCTAAACGCCTTCTAAGTATGCTGGTAACCAGATGTTTTGTCAAATAAACCTATGCTATTTACTAGAAAGAAGGTCCTAATTTACGAGGTGCTCTTAGCAGGATCTCTCTGGTTCAGGACTGCTTATAATGAATAAACCTAGGATCTATAGATTTATCAGGCATGGCTTCCTGTAAAATATCATATAAATTCAAGTATAAAATGGAGATATTTAATAAATGAAACACTCCCTTGTTGCATGGGATTGTATCATTTGGAGAGCTCACATTTTATTCAAAGCTGGACAATATGTATGAGATATGGAAAGGAGGGACCTGAGAAGTCATGGGAACATCCTAGATCCTGTATATCTTTGAAATTATTAGTAAAAAAGTCTGATACTGGGTAAGAGCTCTGATTCATGTAAATCTAACCTGACAGTCCATTGTGTTACCTCAGTTGCTGTCACTGGAAAGACTGTCCATAGGAAAGCAATTTTCCTAATTTAGTTAACTTGTGGATAAAGCTTTGGAAGAATCATTGGGTTTTGCAGGGTTATCTCAGGCAAATTTACTTTAACTTTGATAAATGAATTACATACTTTTTTTTCTTCTTTGCATGTGTATTTCCTACTTGTTATGCTGTAGAAAAGGGGCACTCACTGCTCATGACTTCTTTCTAGCTTTGAACAGACTTTTATATCAGCTCAGAAGAGGCTTTCTGAACACGAGTAAGTATAGCCACCAGCAAATATTGATTGTGTACCTCTTATGTACCAGGCACTATGCTATATACTGATACAAATGTGGGCAGGACAGACTCAGTTCCTGCCCTTTGGGGAAGTCCACAGTTCACTTCATCCTCAAGGTGTCTTAGAGATACAGGTAGAGTAGAAAAATTGGTAAAAGGAAGGCTAACAGATCATCAGCAAAACACTTAGAGAAATGTTAGTGCTATACAAGGTTATGTATACTTTCAACCCTCTCATCTGTATACTTTCTCAGGAGAAAGTCTGGGCAGGCTCAGTTGGGGCTATGGCCTACTGGAAATAGGTCGAATTTTGAGCAGGTGAAGCTAAGGCAGGATCCTAAGGAAGCTTTAAGTAGGGGAGAGATGGAATATTAAAGCGTTATCAGAAATTGATTCAGATACCAGGTAGAACAAGTCTGTATGTCAGTTTAAATGACCAGAGGAAGTCTGGGATTGAGATGGAGCAATAGCATGGACCAAGTAGTTAGGAACAAAACAGATCTCTTGGAGAGGACTGCTGAGAAGAGCCTTAGAACATTTAGAGCTACATGATGTTTTTTAGCAGGCAGATGAATGTGAGTTGGTCGGGTTTATGAGTCTAGAAGCAGAGTGGACATCTTTGCATCACAGGCTATCTACATGCTTCTGCATCACAGAGTGTTTACATGGCATATAAATAAGTAACACATTAGCAACATTTTCATTGGTGTGTTTGGAAGCTTTATGTTCAGAGGAATTATGTAAGTCTTGTAAATCTCATAACAAAAACAAACTAACGTTACCTGGATTTTATTATATCCTAGGAAGAGTTTCTCTAGTTTTACCAAAGGTTGTAAGTTGTTCAGCTCTCGTAGTCTGTTTTCTTCCAGATGAAGTGCTAACAGGGAGCTTGGTTTGGCAAAGGCACTGTCATTAAATGCTCTGATGCGGTTATGGTCCACTACCAATTCCTGAAGTACTAGTAGGTTGTCAAGCCCTTCAACTTGACTGATTTCATTCCCTGAAAAAAGATAAGTCATGATATGTCAAATGACCCCAAACTTCCTGAATAAAAGGTTATCTATCTTTATTTAATATTTATTCATAAACTTATTTTTGGAAAAGTATTAAAAAGAACTCATTTTTGAGGAGTAATAGGAATGTAGTTTATAAGAAGGAAGCATTATCATTAAATAATATTTGGTAAAATTTCCTCTTTATGTTTGAAAGATCAAGATGTTACATACACAATATACTGAATTGATCCAATCTTTGTTCAGTAATTAAGTACTAAAATAGTTGTTATTGACAAAAGTAGATGTATAAAAATGCTGCAAGAGATATGCCTTCTGAGTATATCTGATTATTTGAATAGGTATTCAAATAGGTATATCTAATTATTTATTAAAATAAACTAATTTGTTGTATTGCGAAGTTGGAAGAATATATCTTAAATATGTTTTTATTTAACAAAACATATTTTTATACCACAACCACATTAAAAATTAAGAATACATTATATTGTTTAAAACCTCAATCCTTTCTTTATAATCTATAATTTCTCTCTACTGTAGCAATCAATAGCTTTATAAGTATTAATGATAATTTATATGAGATGACCTTTGAGTTGATGAAATACTTTTATACGTGTTTCCTAATAGAGTCTCAAAATAGGACAGGGAAAATATTATCATTTTTAGTTATCATAAAACTGGGGGTAAGAGAAATTAAGTGCCTTGCTCAAAGATACAAAAGTGGCAATACCAGGCCTAACCTAGATCTTCTACATTAGCAGCTCAGTGCTGCTTCTACTATGCCATACAATGAATGTTTCATTTACTATTCATCCTCCTTGCCTGTAATAGACTGAATTGTGTCCCCCTCCTCCATAATTCATATGTTGAAGTTCTAACCCCTAATACCCGAGAATGTTGTTGTGTTTGGGGATATGCTTTTTTAAAGAAGATTAAATGAGGTTATTGGGGTGATCCCTAATCCAATATGACTGGTATCCTTATAATACGAGATTAGGACACAGAAACACACATAGGGAAGACAATGTGAAGATACAGATGCCATCTGCAGGCCAAGAAAAGAATCCCTCAGATCATGGACTCACCGCAGTCCATGATCACCTCCCCCTAGTCTCTGGTACTTTATTATGGCTGCCCTAGCAAATGAATGTAATACTAAACACGTGATCCTATGATCTTGGAATTTTTCTCCTTGAAATTTAATATATTTCATCTAATTTAAGACAGTAACAATATTAAGATATGTCAATATTTTATGTACACCTTTAGAAAAAAAAAACTTGGTTAAGTCAACCATGACAAACCATCAGTTAAGAAACAACCATACGTCATAGAGAGGGAAGATGGCGACGGAGTAGGAGGGAGCAGATTTCACTTCCCCCTACACACAGGAGGAAAACCTGGCTAATCCACGGAGGAACAGACCAGACAGACAACAGTACACCAGTGTATTTGAAATAATAAGAGTCCAAAAATTCTAGCGGACACTGAAAACCCAGAAACTAGAAGGTAAAAATGATATTTCAGGACAGTAAGGTCCCGGGGACCAGCGCAGGGACTGGGGTCTGGTTGTAGCACCAGGCCCGGCGCCCAGAGCTGGTGCTGGGTCTACCACAGACTTCTTGAAAGCAGAGGGCCTGCAACCATCCTTGGGAGAGAGCTGAGTCAACTGCTCCCTCCCTCCCCGACAGACTAGGGTCTGAGCAACACCAAGAGAGTTCTGGTCACAGAGAGGGGAATAAGGACAAAGAGGCAAGGCAACGGGCTGTGATTAGCTACGGAGTCTGTGGTCTCCAGCTCGGGAGAGCTGAGAGATAGGCAGTGACAGTCACTGACCCCCACAGTCACTGCTCAGTCTGGAGAATTGGGCTACACGGGGCAGCAGGCTTGAGTAGGAGGAATTTATCAAACAGAGGGACTGGGGAATCTGCTGTGACAGTCCCGCAGCTGACTCCCAACCCAGCCGGGCAGAGATCCCAGGGTTAAGTGGAAGGCACTGTGACTCCCTCCTGGTAGCACTGGGAAGGGTTTGGGCCCAAAATCCCAGGATGGACTCAGCCTAGCCGAGTAGGCACTCCTGCACCCCAGTCTGCAGCAATAACCACCAGAGAAAAGCCCTCTGAAGAGAACCAGGATTCCCCGATCTAAGATATAGGGGAGAGGAGTCAGACTAGCTCTTGGGACAGTGATTGCAAGACAGGCTGAGTAAACATCGGGAAGGGAGAGACACCACACCAATCGCTCCCCAGACTCCTGCAGCCATCAAGACCAGAAAAACCGGTTTGGCTAGTTTGAAACCAACAAGAGAGTAGGTGGAAGCAATGAACACCAGGATACTGGAAGGAGACTACACCACTGAATCTCACAGGCATTCTACCACAGAAGTTCACACCATAAACCCTGGGAGCCAGAACAAATACATTTAAGAAGCAGAAGCTAACAAGGAGAGTCTTACAAACAATGAGAAGACAAAGAAACAATCCCCAAATGAAAGGAAAGGAGGAAGCCTCAGAAAGAATGC
>PVKM010043859.1:0-12416 GCA_004027735.1 Carollia perspicillata | reverse complement strand
ACTGCAGGGGGAGGGGGACGTAAGGGGACTAAATGGTAATGAAAAACACCGTAAAATTTATTTTTAAAAATGAAAGGAATTCCCAAAACATTTAGTAGTATTTATCTTTAAACTTATAAGATTTAAGCTAGTTTTAGTTTCTTCTACTTTTTCATTTTTCTTATTGTTTTAATTTTTACTCAATTGTTATGTTTTATTTCTTATTAATTCTGAAAATTTTTTAATGCTGTTCAAGTACAGTTGACCCCAACCCATTTTCACCCAACCACACCCCCAACCTCACCCATCCCCACTTCCTGCTGTAAAACCTACCCCCTTTGGTTTTTTCCATGTGTCCTTTATACATGTTCTTTGATGGCCCTTCCCCTATTTCCCCTATTATCCCTCTACACCCTCCTCTCTGGTTACTGTCAGTTTTTTCTTTATTTCAATGTCCTGGTTATATTTTGCTTGCTTGTTTGTTTTGTTCATTAGGTTCTACTATAGGTGAGATCATATGGTATTTGTCTTTCACTGCCTGGCTTATTTTACTTAGCATAGTGCTTTCCAGTTCCCTACATGCTGTCATGAAGAGTAGGAGCCCTTCATTTGCTATAGCAACAAGAAAAATAAGTACCTAGGAATAAACCATACCAAAGAGGCAAAAGACCTGTACTCAGAAAACTACACATCACTGAAGAAAGAAATTAAGGAAAATACAAATAAACAGAAGCATATATGATGTTCATGGGTGGGAAGAATTAATATCATTAAAATGTCCATATTATGCAAAACAATTTATAGATTCAATGCAATCCCTATTAAAATACCAATGACACTTTCATAGATATAGAACAAACATTTTGAAAATTTATATGGAACCATAAATGACCCCAAATAGCCACAGCAATTTTGAGAAAGAAGAACAAAGTGGGAGGCATCACAGTACCTGATATCAAACTGTATTACAAGGTCACTGTAATCAAAAGAGTATTTTACTGGCTTAAGAACATTCACTTAGACCAATGGAACAGAATAGAGAACCCAGAAATAAACCCAAGTTTCTACGGTCAATTAATGTTTGAAAAATGGGACAGATGCATAAAATAGAGTAAAAATAGCCTCTTCAACAAACAGGTGTTGGGAGATCTGGACGGCTACATGCCAAAAAATGAAACTTGATCACCAACTTACACCATATACAAAAATATGTTATATTTTACAAACACAACAGTGCTATTTTTAAAATCAAGTTTACAGCTTTTTAAGTTCAAAGTTTAGAATATCAAAATAACTTCACTAGAGTTAATAAAATCATAATAACTGATATTTGTTGAGCATTTACAATATAGCCAGTACTAACCCAAATACTTGTACATGTATTAACTTACTCATCTTCACAACAAACTTATTAGACTAATATAATTGTTATACAATACAGTGAGGAAAGTGAAGCATTTGAAGGTTATTTATTTTAGAAAACTAAACTGTCATATTTTAGAAAAGTTTTCAATGGTTTAACAAACAACAATAAGAAAAAAGCAAAAAAACAAAGTTTTTTATTCAACATTACTCACCTCATTATCTATCAGCCAATTAACCAATCTCTCCTTTCCTAAGTCATGTTTTTTTAGCATGAAGATTTAGCTTTTTTTCTGTTCATAACTATGTGCCTTTTCCCCACTCTATTTTCTGCCACCTTTTAAAGCACAGCTATGGTGAAGGCTTTCTACTTACATGGGTTATGTTTATTTACATGCACTAGTACATGTGTGGTTATAAAAATCACCTTTTGCTAAATTTCTTTCATGCAGCAACACCTAGAAGGCTAAGGGAACATAATAAATTACTCTTAAGCTTTACTGCTTAAAGTGTTGTGATACCAAGGGGGAAAAAAAAAGCTCAACAAACATAGCAACCCAGCACCCACCCATGAACTTCACATTTCAGAGCACATAATGGAAGAGATGTAATTACTATGGTTAATTGCTTCCTAGTAAAATGTCATTGAGAATGAGAACTCATTAATACATCATTTCAATCACTGGAGACACCAGGTGCTCTTACTCAGAGTCTGCTCTGTGGTATCAGGCCTGACGTCCTTCTCAGGGTCACTGACCTCTTCAAAGGAGAAAATATAAACATCAATTTGTATATTGTGATTTGGAACACATTCTCTACAATTTTTGTAAAAAATTATACAAATTATCCAGTCAAGTAAACTTTTGCATGATTCAGGGAGATCTGCATGAAATTTCTGTCTAAAAGCCTAACCTTTATTCACTAAGCAGGTGTATTGAGTTTGATAAATATAAATATAGACAAGTAAAAAATACTCTAACTTCTTTATTAACGTTATTTAGAATATTTTGAAACTGATGATGCTGAAAGGAAAGCAGTTACATCGTGATCATCTCACAGGTCATGTTTTTACACCAGAGAATTACGTCAGACTTAGAGATTTAAATAGTGTAGTAAAAAGTCCTAAATGTATTCCACCAATTTTTAATATCATCTCTTCTGTTCTCATGTACCCCCATATTCATATAATTCCTGAATCTCCAAACAATGGAGGTTGAAATGGGAATAAGAATAATAGTGATGGAAGTAACGGAGGAGGAGAGAAGGAGGAGGGGGGAAGGGAGTGGAGAAGAAGGAGTAGGAGCTGGGAGTGGTGTTGGTGGTGGCGAAGATGGTGCTGGTGGTGTGATAAGGATAAAAGTAAGGGTGATAGAGAGATGACGGGTGCCTTTGTGCATTAGCCACAAGTGTGCACTTCTAGGTTCTTAATAAACATGGACACACTGAAAAGACGATCATTGGCACCAAAGAGAGAAGCTGCATTTCTACATTCGATATTTCTTCATTGTACTTTTTTGTTTAGTTGTTATTTTTAGTAACCAGTCTCCATATCACCTTCCATGAAAGATAATTCTAACATTTTGAAACTTGTGGAGGGTTTTTTTTTTTTTTAGCTAAATATCAATATGTTTGTGGGAAGGAATTTTCTCTCTACAAGCATGAAATTGTCTCTTACACAGAAGAAAGCTTGTGTAACTTAGAAGAACACAAGTTTCCTCAGGATCAAGCTACTAAGAGCTAATAAACCAAACTACAATTTTCTATGAAGATTTTTCAGATAAAGACAATAATACATTTATTGACCAAAAGCTAACAAAAATTTTCTCTATGCTGAAGAGTTTCTTCCTGAAAAGTATTTGTACTTTTGCACACAAATCAGTATTCATTAACATGGCAAATTGGTCTTGAAATGTTAAGTAAAAAAATGAGGTTACAAAATAGAACGTACAGCATGACCATCAGAGATATGACATCAATATACAGTTAACTCTGGGTTGTAGAATTGTAAATGATTTTGTGTTCTTGGGCTATTTTGTTTTTCTGTATTTTTATGTTTTTTTGCAGTGAGAATGTGATACTTCTGTGATAAAAAAATGTTTGTATGCCTATGCAAAAAAGTATATATTTTCTGGCTCTGGCTGGAATACTATTAATAAAAAGACAAGAGGAATACTTACACAGAGAAAGCAATGAAACCTGAAAATACAGTCATGACCTCTCTGCTAGGCTGAACTTAGAGCAGCAAAAGAGCTCTCAGGAAAAAGAAATAACATGAAGTGTTGATGAGGAAACATTTCTAAGGGTCAGGGAAAGAGGTGTGAAGGAGACAGTGTTCATTTCAGCTCAACAAATACTTATTTATCACCTGCTCTGCTCCAAGCATTGAGCTAAGAGCAAGAAAGAGAATAAGAACATGTAGGGAACCAATAGTCCAACAGGAGAGAGAGAAATGGGAACATATGACATCGATGCAGTGAGAGAGAAAAGTGATCTGTGGGGGTGGGCAATGGTTTCCATAAAATTCAGGAGAAGAAGCCTGGAAGGGGTGAGTGAGGGTAGTTTCTCAGAGACATAGATGTAAAGGGTGAGTGGAACTACAGGAGAGGAAGAGGAGAAAATATATGGTCAGGAAAAAAACAGTAATGCCACTGACAAACACGCACAAGTGAACAGCAAGTTGTGTTTAAGGAGAACACACAGGGTGAGCATGGGTGTATAGGTAGAGCTAGAGTAATCAGCAAGGCAGCTGAGGCTGATGGGGTTGGGGAGGCCCATTCTGGGATATCAGACTAGAAACGTTGGAATTTAACTTATGGAGATGAAAACCCATCCCTTCATTTTAAGTAGGTTGATAGTTCTGAACCCTGTGATGAAAGAGGTTTCGGGCAAAAGGGGAAAGGTCTGTGTTTGGTCTGTCACAGGTGAACGAGGGAGACACCCATGTTCTTACAGGAGTCACAACAAAGAGTGGATGATGTGTCTTGCTTAAGTCACCATATGGAGAGGGTGGTTCTTTTTCATAAGCCATTTCGGGAACACAAAATGGTGGGAGCATTTTTAACCATTATTACTTTCTGAGAGAAATCAGGCACAGGCTGTATGAGTTTCCCTGGGCAGCCACTCCAGAATACCACAAACTGGGTGGCTTAAAGCAACAGAAATATATTGTCTCACAATTCTAGACCCTACAAGCCTGAGAGGGCTATGCTTTCTAAAGACCGTAGGAAAGAATCTGTTCCATTCCTTTTCTGTTAGATTCTGTTGTGATAGGAGATCCTTGGCCTTCCTTGGCTCCCAGCTACATCACTCTAATCTCTGCCTCCTGTGGTCATAGGGTGCCCTCCGTGTGTGTCTCTGTCTTCACCTCTTCTTATAAGGATACCAGTCAGTCATTTTGGATTAAGACTCACCCTACTGATCCCATCTTACCTTGATTACATCAGCAGACCCTATTTCCAAATAAGGTCAAGTTCACGAATACTGGAGATTAAGCTTTCAAACTATCTCTTGGAGGGCCACAATCCAAACCATAACATAGACCCTTCAACTTCCCATTCTTTATCTCATGAATGATTACAGCTGCTTGTTCCCCCTAAAACTAGCTTGCTACAGAGTGAGAGAATTTTTCTATTCAGATAATTGTCAGAGGCTTCTCTTCTTAGAAAGCAACCCCAACTATAAATCACCCCTTCTGCAATGTGCTTACCCCCCTACAAAACCTAAGGCAGAGCCACTCCACCAAGACACTCTAATCTTCAGATCCAGGTGCTTTCCCTACTGCAAAAGGATGAATAAAATCAATATCCTTACTTATACAGTGTTTGTCTTTGACAGTAAGGTGGTGTGGTCAAATTCTCACGTGTGTCTTGACTAACAGCCAACAGGGGGCCAACCCAGAGAGGTATGACAGTAGATGCTTGACAGCATGTGCACAATGTAGACATTATGATGCTCAGCCAAGATGCCTCTGCAGGACCGCTGCACTCACACCCTCCCTGTTGAGCACATTGGCTGCTGACAAATCCCAGGTTGAGGCAATTCTCTAGCTGGAAACTGCCCCAGCTTATTCACTGATTTTTTTACTCTGTAGACAAGACATACAGGACAGGGTGATGTATATATGGTTTCTCACTTCTAACTATAGTTATTTTCTTTTCCCACCCTCCAGAGAATGCAAAAAGGGATCCAGGCCTGGTGTTGCCTTTCTTGTGTGCTTTTGTTGCAGTGGGTAGTTGATAGGTACCCAAGAGATAACCCTTCCCTCTCCATCCTGCCTTTCATGTGCAAGACCTGTAGCTCATTGATGGGATTAGGCTGAATGGTCCCAGAGCAGTGGAGTGGGTTAGGCAGACCATGTGAAAGCAGCCATATCAAAAGCAACTGGTATCTCTTTCCAAAAGAACCTAGAAAGTAGATGAGGTTTGACAGCCCCTTAGGAAGAAATATCAGAGTTTGATTAGAGATACTGGAGAAACAGAGGACGAGGAAGATACTGGAGAAAGAGAGGTGGCTGTTGGAACATTGGTCAGAGATGGCATACCAGTGCTTGAGAGGGAAGCAACAATACCTCCCACCTCCAAACAGACCACATAAGTTTGAACAATGAGGATTTTAGTCATCATAATTATGGACTATAGACCACAGATCCTTTCACCATCTCCACTCCCCTGAGCCTTGTGCACCTGCATGGAGATGGAGCAGCCTTCAGATGGGACTGAGAGCTCATTTTTTACCCTCTAGAGAGGAGGTAAAGCTCAAAGTCAAAATAAATTTCGTTTATGAAAACAAGGTATTTCTTGCCTTCCAAGAGTATGGATCAAATTTTTAATTATTATGTAGGCAAATGCCAGCCAGACAGACTGTATATAAATAAGACAGCTCCCAAATGCTGACTTGAGCAGCAGTGTGTCCACCAGCTTCAGCCAAGAGATTGTAAATAAAGCCCTCTGGAAATTTCCATTTCTGGGAACCATAGAGGGCCACTGTTCCCAATGCTCTGCAAACAAAAATGCTTCCCCTCTCTTCCTTGTTCCTCCGTGTCTTGTAAACAGGAAATTAAACTGCTGTCTCTGAGTCTAAACTAACATAAACCCAGTTACACAAGGAGAAGTTCAATGGGTCTTCCCTGCCCCCATGGAGAACAGAAAGATGGAGGACAGTGCCCCTCCTTTCAGAAATTACCCTCAGTTGAATCTCAGAATATTATGAGAAGACAGACTCTGAAGCCCATGTGGCAACACCAAACCAACAAGCACATGTCAGAGAGAAATGCTAGCTGGCTGCTGGTAAGGCCCGGAGAAGAAGGAAGAGAATGAGCTTCTTCCCAGGAAACCTACTTAAATACTGAAATATTCCTTTTTTATTCTCTTTTACTCCTTCTGTTGGCTTCCTCTCAAAAATGATGAAATCCTGTGTCAAGGCTTTCACAGTGAGTTCCTGTCTTCCTTGCATCCTTGTCACCTGCTGCTCCCTCCCCTCCCATCAGGCCAGGTCACTGAGACTCACAAACACATCAGGCTTACCCCACCTTATGGCTCCCAACTACTCTCTGTCTTCCTGAAACTCCCTTCCTTGTCCTCCCCACCACTGCTCTATAATCAGCTTACTGGTCCTTGTGAGGTATGGGGGGAATTATTTGGTGGAGCTCTGTGCAATCTCCCTTCCATTTCACTGGGCAGCATCTTAGGACAACTCCCATAGTTTTCCAGTCACTCTCAGTTATAAGAGTCATTTGAATCATTTAGACTGACTTTTCCTGCCCAACACAAATCAAAATCCAATCTCATATGCAATGTAAAGCCTTTCCCTCCTTCCATCCAGGTGAACCTATAACTTAGACAGAGAGAGAGTCTGGCCCGTTTCTTTATTCCTCTCCTCACACTCCATCTCTCTCTACTTGGTCTTCCTTCCTCCTCCAGAGTTGGGGACCAGGATAAAGCATAAGAGAAGAGGGACTAGTGCTGTTTCCCTTCACTAACAACACCATTGCTGTGACAGGTGTTTCACACTGGGGCTGCATGTAGGCTTGGGGGTGATCCCAGGGGGACATCCATGCCACATGACTCCTGGACTAGAGGGTGAGCTCTTTGCTGACTTTCTGTAACCTCCCTCTCCTCACCTCCTGCCCCATTTTACACCCTGTAGATTTTCATAGCTGAGAATCCTCCACTGGAAAGCCAGACTCTTCAATCCATGTTCTACTGTATCTACTTTCCCCACAGGACACTGACCAATACGCAGCAGGCCAAGTGCTGGAAACCCAGGCAACCCCACAGTCTCAACATCACAGACAGCTCTTACCTTCCCACACCTTCAAATTTCCCTTGCTCACCATTCCCTCTCACTTCCAGGCACTTGTGCCAAGTTCTCCCAAGAACTTCCCACTGTGCTCTATACAAGGGGCAGCCCCAAAGTGGGTCTACAGCTTCAGCTGCTTGGCATCAAACTCAGGAGTGGGCTGCCAGGCTATCTTCTCTCTTATCTCAAGAAGGGAAAGGGGGTACAACCCAGTCCTCCTCCATGGAAGGGAGAGAAAGCATCTACCACTTTCACTCAGCAGACCATTTACTATTAAAAATTCCAGCAAGAACCTCCTCTTACATTATAATTGTCTGTTTTTATAAACTGGTGAGAGGGTCTGGGGCACAGAAATGGAGAATGGGCAAGATCCAAGGGTGTCCTGGCCACCTCTAAGTAAGCCTTGTCTAGGTCTTGCAGCCCCTTGGAGAGCTCTTAAGAGTTAAGACTGTGAGAGTAATTAGGTCATGTTTTCAGCATTGAAGGTGTGTAGAAACTTTGAAACAATGACATAAGTTTTGTATGTGATTCTGCTACATAAAAGAATGCTCCCAATCCTTCAAAACCCCACCCCAGCCCCCAACCCCTCCAAGAAGCCTTTTTGCTCTGAAAACAGTGGCCCTCACAGAGAGCTCCTGTTCTGCAACATCCAATGCACTTAATGTCAGAACAACACATTCTGATGAGTAAATATATTCTGTCTCATGTTGGTCTCTTCTTTCCCCAGGTCAGTCCCAATTGCATGCAGACTACCTGAAGATAGAGACTATGCTTTATACTTATTTTGTATCCCCTATGGCTTTTACTACTTTGCTGCCAACATAAAGGTACTCAACACACATTTGAAGTGAGTTGAATTGAATTTTCAATGAGACACATGCTGGATGGAGAGAGCCTCAATATGGTTAGGGGTGCAGTGCACACAGCAGAAAGAGATTGCGGACAAAGTTTCTTTCTGATATTTAGGTGTTGTAAAATTGAATAGGGACTTTGTAAAGATAACATATGCTGCTGTTTTTTGGAATTGGATGATGTTTACACAACTCTGGGAATAATAACCTGGGCTCAAGATCCAATGTAGAGAATTCACTTGCATAAGCAACCCCAGGGCATTAAAACTCTGAAAATGGAATGAAGGAAGAAGCAAGAATTTGGGCTCCTTTCCCTCATCAGCTTAAATGTCCTCCTACTCAGAAGGTTTGGTGACTAAAAAGGAGTTGTAGAGTCACAGATATGGCAAGAAATTCCTGTGGAAGCAGGTTCCCTGGGTGAGATGGGAACCCCCTTCTCTTCCCTGGGTTAGACCCCCTTCTCTACTTCTCCTTTCCCCCTCCTCCCCTGTCTTCCCTTATATCTTTCTCTCTCACACACACACCATGCACATACAGAAGCATACACACATGCAGTGACTCAGGAGGGAGTTCCTTGCCAAGATGCAAGCACACAATAGGGGCTGAGCTAGTTCCTAATTCTGCTCTTCCTTACCTTTGCACATGTTCTCCACGATCAAGGAATTTTTTCAAGATTGTAAAACTACCTAGCACCCTCCTAGCCCACTTTAATACATCTGACTGTAACGTGTCTATCTTGGGTAAGAAAAGAAGAACCAAAGGTCTTGGAACCTACCAGATAGCAAATTCAGAATTACTTCCATTAAAATATAACACCCAAAATGACATGACTGCAACCCCATAGGCTAGAGCAGGAAATCCAGAGTTAATGCATTGCACCGCCACCCTCTCCTGTAGGGCTATGGAACACTGAAGTGTGTGCTCTTACTTGATTTTAAAGCTGGTGTAGTTAGGGGTCCTGAGCCTCACAAGCGTCCAACTCCTGCCTTGAATGCAGAAGTCAGGCCCAAGGCCTTCATCTGCATCTCATCTGCTCCTCTGCTCTTCCACCCCTGCGAGATGACAGTGGCCATGCTCTCCTAGACCTGTGGGAGCAGAAGGTCCTCCTTCCATTGCCAATCAGGATTCTCCCATGAACACCCTTCCCAAACCTCTCCCAGGAGCTCAAAAGTTATTTGGAAATGATAATAATACAACATAAAGTGAAAATAATTTATTTCCAGTTGTAGATCATTAATATTTGACTTGTCCTTTTTAGGTATCAGCTAAAAGAAGTAGGACCAGAGAAAAGGCTTTGGGATCTTTCCTCAGTCCCATTGAGTCCAGTTAACATCCTGCAATCCTACTAAAAAGGGCACTAAGTGTCAAATTTTAACTGTAGGCAGTGGGGATACTTGGTGCACATGAGTTGTATCTCTGCTTGGTCCTGTGAGTAATGGCATTGTGTTCTCAATGTAATAATTCTTTTTATGTGACAAAGAGTTGGAGAAAGAGATGCTGAGCAAAGGAGTCCATATATTTCCCATAACTCGAATTACTACAATGAATTGCTACATTACTCACCTTTGCACCGGGCATTCATCACAAAAAAAAAAAACTGCAGAGCCAAGGAGTTAGAGAGGATGTGCTGCCTCAACCAGCACCCAGTGCCAAGTGTATGCAGCAGCCATGAAGGTCTTCAAATCTCCTCTTTCTCATCTGCTTTTAAGCCACTGGTACAGTGGCTTGTGAGGGAAAGTCACAGCAGGGATTAAGACAGAGCCAGACCCTTAGTCATTTTTGAGGGCCATCTGCCTGCAGAGAGCTTTCCAGATCCTCCTCAGGGTCCTAGTACTTGCAATTCAATGTACCTATATAGGCTTATGCTTGATTTTGTCAAACTTCTAAGAACCAAAAATATTGAAAGCATCCAACTTGTGGAATATTATATACCTGAAAAAAAAGAAAATATTTATTTTATGTCACAGAAAAAGATAAATTATTAAGCTGGTCTTGTTTTTGTTTTGTTTTATTTATCTTTTAAAAACAATTTTATTGAGATATAATTAATATACCTTAAAATACACCCATTTTCTGTGCAGAATTCAATGACTTTTAGTAAATTTTCCAAATTGTTTAACCATCGCCATAATCCAGTTTTAGGACATTTCCATCATCCCAGCAAGATTCTTTAGAACATCTTCAGTCACGCCCCCTTGTCACTCCCAGACCCAGGCAATCCCAGAATTTCCTCCAGAAGTACTTCCTTTCTTCTATTGCTGTTGCACACTCTCCAGTTTCTAGCAGAATCTTGGGCTTTAAAAATAAATATCAGAAATTCTTTACAAGTTATTTCACATTCCAACTTGCCAATCATCTAAGATATTGAAAATCAACCTGGCCAATTACTTGAATGATGAAGAAGAAAGGAGAAAATAAACAAAGGAAGAATATTTAGATTGGTGAATACCTGTGGGGATAAAATTAGTGGAAAATGAAAGGGTATTTTGATTTCTTAATCTATATGCTTTTGGGTTAATTTTGAACTTAAAAAATAAAGACTATAAAAGATGATCTTTTTACTAAGAATAAAAAGCCTTCCTGTTTCTTTCTATTGAAATAGCCAGGCAAGTGAGTATTCTATTATTTTTTTCAAACTATTGCTTAGTATTTTTCTAGGGACTACTTACCCACAAGAATTAAAAAACAAAACAAAACAAAAAACCATATAAGCCCAATGGAAAATCATAGAAGAATTTGAAATTTTCAAATTTTAAAAAGAAGTCTTCAGAAATTATAGAAATCTCTATATTCTTATCATAGATATGAAAGAATATGAGTTTTTGGATTTCATTTGTTGTTGAAAAGGGTCCGTTTCACTAAAGCTTGTTGGTAATAGTGCTTGATCACCATGTTCATTGCATGGCAAACCCTGGGAACTTGTCATGCACCAGGCACTATTTAAAGCCCTTACATACTAGTTTATTTAATTCTTTCAGTACACATAAGAGATGGTTATTTTAATCATTACCATTTTGCAGTTAAAAAAGAATTGTAATTAATAACAGCAGCAATTTTGAGAAAGAAGAACAAAGTAGGAGGGATCACAATACCAGATACCAAACTGTATTACAAGGCCACTGTAATCAAAACTGCTTGGTACTGGCATAAGAACAGACATATAGAGCAATGGAACAAAATAGAGAGCCCAGAAATAAACCCAAGTCTCTATGATCAGTTAATATTCTACAAAGGGGGCAACACCATAAAATAGAGTAAAAATAGTCTCTTCAACAAATGGTGTTGGGAGAACTGGACAGCCACATGCAAAAAAAATGAAACTTGAGCACCAACTTACACCATACACAAAAATAAATTCAAGATGGATAGAAGACTTAAATATAAGCCAAGACACCATTAAAGTCCTAGAGGAGAACATAGGCAGGAAAATCTCAGAAATCTAACACAGCAACACTTTTACTGACATGTCCCCCAGAGCAAGGGATATAAAGGAAAGAATAAACAAATGGGATCTCATCAAAATAAAAAGCTTCTACACAACTAAAGAAAACAGCATTAGAATAAAAAGAGAACCAACTATATGGGAAAACATATTTGCCAATGATACCTCAGACAAGGGCTTAATCTCCAAAATATACAAAGAACTTACATGACTCCACTCCAAGAAGATAAATAATCCAATTAAAAAATGGGCAAAGGACTTGGACAGACATTTCTTCAAGGAGGACATACAGAGGATACAGAGACACATAAAAAGATGCTCAATATCACTAGCCATCAGAACAATGCCAATTAAAACCACAATGAGATACTACTTTACACCAGTCAGAATGGCCATCATAAACAAAGCAACAAACAAGTGTTGGAGAGGTTGTGGAGAAAAGGGGACCCTAGTTCACTGTTGGTGGGATTGCAGACTGGTACAAC
>PVKM010043858.1:0-12420 GCA_004027735.1 Carollia perspicillata | reverse complement strand
AGGTGAGGGTTTAAAAAATCCACCTTAAAATTATTTTCATGGTACATTACCATGATCATGATTTTGATCTTTCTCTCTAACAACAACATCAATAAGAAAAAGCAGTGCTCAGACTTTCCTTATACTGTGTTTTTTTCCTCCATGTACTCTGACATTCCACATATGGTTGGCAGGATGCTCTGCTTTTTTCAACATTGCATCTTCAGGTGCTAGGAACATATCTGGAGTAGAGTGGACATTTGTTGTATTTGTTAAATAAATAAACCATTAGTTTAGTAGGGCTGTCATAACAAAATACCACAGATTGGGTGGCTTAAGCAACAGAAATGTTTTCTCATAGTTCTAGGGGCTAGAAGTCCAAGATCAAGGTGTCAGCAGGTCTAGTTTTTCTTGGAGCCTCTCTCCTTGGCTTGCCTATAGCTACATCTTAGATGTGAATTCACAGGATCTTCTCTCTGTGCAGGTATTTCTGGTTTTCCTTTGTGTATCCAAATTCCTTGTCTTACTGCAGCAGTCTGCTTGGAATAGTTGCACCCTAACAGCCTTGTTTTAATTTAACCACTTCTTTAAAGGCCTTATCTTCAAATATAGTCACACTCTGAGAAAGTGAGGGTGAGAACTTCAACATGTCTTAGGATATACAGTTCAGCCCATAACATGAACTATGAACATTTATGCCATCCACCCAAAATTCAAGATTACAATATAAGAGGCAAATTTTAACATAAAGTTTCATTACTATAGGTTTAGATATTTCTACAAGCAATCTAAAGTACTTTATTAACCAGAGAAAAATTCAGTAAATATCATAAGTTTTAATGGGGAAAATTAAGAAATTATTTAAAATGCCAATGTTTGTTCACGGACACTAGTTAACAATTTGCAGCAGTTCTTATAAGAATCCTTTACAAGTGCCTTAAAAATGTAATCCTGAAAGAAAGTATGAAGATTGAAGAGTACCAAAGAAAGGGAAAAATGAAAACAAAACTCTAGAATACCTGAACACAAGGGCAATATTTACAGTTTAGAACTTAACTATATAGATGGATTTTGTAAAAAAAAAAAAAAAAGATAATGAAGCCATTGTGAAAGAGAAGCAAAATTCTGCAGTGATTAAAAGCCAAGGCCAGAAACAAAGTTGACCTGGGCCTGAATCCCTGTCCTGCCACACCCTGGCTGTTGCTGGAACAAGTAATCTGACCTTTCTGAAACTATTTTTTCTTCTGTAAAATAAATAATAATTGGAAGTCAAAAGAAATAAAGTAAGTAAAGAGCTTTGCATAGTGGCTATAAAACAGTAAATATGCAATAAATGACAGTACAGAAGGGCACACATTAAACTAAAATCTCACTACTTAATGATCTTATGTTAACACATAACTGTGGATATGTGGCTCATTTGGCACATATTCAGCTTCTGGTTTAGAGCAACAGATATAAGAGATAGAATCTTCTTCATTATCATTAACGATATTTTGCAATTATATTATTGAAAATTTACTTTGTGAGACAATATGCCTGAAGGTTTATATGTATGATCTTGTTGAATGTCCCCTCTACAGACACACGCACACACCTTATGAGGTAGGTACTACCGTTATCCACATTTTACAAATGAAAGAAAGCAATTTTCCCAGTACCACCTAACGATCTGTAACTTAGGTCTTTATGATTCTAAACACTGAAATTTGGCCTGGCAGAGTCACTATTAATTGCTAACATTCAGACTGAGTCCAGAGAAGCCAACTGCAGAAATATGTTCATGAGAGTAATTCAAAATGTTTAGGGTTAAAATATATTCAAATTTTCTCTTTATTGGAAATCTGAACAAAAAATGTCAAATGCCTTCTTTTGTTTCCTATTTTATAAAGAAGAGATAGCTGCCAAGTAGACAAATTGACTTTGGACATCTACTAAAGAATGTAGCTAATCTATAGGCCCTTTCACTTAATTGGTGTGGACCATGGGATGATCTTTCCAGAGAAATTGCCTTTGCTGTTGACCTTAAAAAGAACCTTTGCACTGATGAAACATAGATAACTGAAGGGAGCCCTATCCTTTCTGCTTGCCTTTGTCACTGGTGTGGAAAAACAGGGTGCTCGGAGCAGCATGGCCCATCTGGCCATTGTGACATGACAGCAAAGCCAAGATCTCCTCAGAGATGTCGATTCAACAACTCTGGAGCCACAGATAGTACAGCTTCTTGCTATAATTCTTTAATTAATCGTTCTCATTGTTTAAGCCACATTTAATTGAGTGTTCTCTTTGGAGAGCTGAAAGCCTCCCTAAATGGTCCAAGCTTGCTTTGTGCAAAAATCTCGAATAATCAAATATGAATTTATGGAGCTAACTCTCTGTATTCACTGATTTTTCCAATTCACATACATGCTTACTATATTCCTTCCTGGGGTAAAAATAGATCATAATTTTAGAATAGAGAATATGGGAAGTTGTTTTTATACAAAACTATTTTTATGTATGACTAAATTAACAAAAAAGCCCTGGGCAATAAATGAAAAACTCCAACAAAAATAATTTGCAGATGATGTGAAAATTTTCCATGCAGCTCTAATTATGAGTATTGCCCATAAAACAATTGTCATTTCCATTTTCAAATCAATATTATGCCAAAAAATAAAAAATGAAGAATGCTTCTAACCATAATTTAAAGGATAGCTTTGCTAAAAAGAAATTCATTTACATTTTGTGTGTATTGTTTCATCATCAATAATATAAGAACTCATGCTTTCAGCAAAAATTATCACAAAATAAATCCTCAATGCAGACTGTCCAAAATTTGGAGACATGGTTGCCTGTGAACCATATGTAATGCTGTTGCTGATGCTCTTCCTGCTAGTTATCAACCCCTGAAGCAGTTTCTGAAGTTTTCAAGCTATCATCACAGGAATCACTCATTACAGTGGCTTATAGTCATCTGTACCATTACTGAAATTTCCTTTCAGGGCAATAAAAACAATAAGAAAAAACATTCAGAAGCCAAAAAAGACACTTTTTTTTTCTCCTAGGAGGTTTATATCACAAGATAATTAAGCAGAACTGGGCATATACACAGATACTTAAGCTGAGAAATACATCACAGATTTGATGTTACCTGCACCCACAAAGTAAATAGTTATAATTTAATACAAGCAATGAACATGGGTGAGATATTAATGAGAATCTGCATAATTTATCACTTTCAAAAATGGTAGATTTTCTCCTTTCTTCCTTGCCAACTCTTTAAGGCCATATCCATGATGTACTATAATATCCCTAAATACAGGCAATATGCTGTAATATAAAAATGAAATGTCACAGGTTAACTAATTTGTATCAATGTTCTGAATGTTAGGAAAATACCATATTTTTAATCTCTTTAAATTTCACAGTTCTATAGGGAGGGATTTATCTTTAGTCTATGATTATATTTTTCTACTTTGTATTCAAACTTAATCTCTTTTATGTTAATGATGGCAATATTAGATGGTAATTTGAGGGAATTGAGGCCTGCTGATAACCACATGAGTGAACTTAAAAGCTGATCTATCGCCCTTGGTGAAGCCTGGAGCTGACCACAGACCTAGCTAACAGCTTGACTACTGAGAGGCCCTGAGCTGTAATCACTCAGCAAAATTGCTCTTGGGCACTGGAACTTCAGAAACTGTGTAAAATAAAAAATATATTTGATCTGCTAAATTTTGAGGAATGTTTTTGCACAGTAGTAAGTAACTTATACAGATACAGAATGAAGAACTATTTCCTTGGACGCATTAGTTAAGAGTAAAAAAAGACTTGAAGAATGACAGCGGATTCACTTTGCGGTATTTGCAATTCATGGTCTATGGGTATTGGTAATAAGTGTTTATTTCAGACTTTAGGTTTCATCATTATCAACATTTTTGCAAGAAATTTCCAAGTTAACAAGGCCTTATCTGTCTACTTATCTAATTGTTTGTCTATTTAGCTACCTGTCCATGTATCTATTCATTTATCTACCTGTCCATCTGTCCATTGATCTATTTTTATGTCTAGGGATTTAGACCAAGCAAACTGCACCTGAATGTGAACAGTCAAGATTATTGGGTTTAGAGAGGGCAAAACTTTTTGCATGGCTGATTATTTTATCTTCAAGTGGTTTCTTTCATTATGAATGATACTTCATTCATAATGTTAAGTGGTAAAACTGTAATATACAATCTTAGGTAGATAAAAATAAAAAAAGTAGTTGAAAGCAGAAAAATCTAACAATAAAAACATCGTAAATATAATTTAATCCAGGGGTGTCAACTCATATTCACTAGGGGCCACATCAGCATTGCGGTTGCCTTCAAAGGGCCAAGTGCAATTTCAACTCCTTAACAGTTAAGGAGCGTTACATTTATGCAGTCCTAAAATTATTTCAGCCCTTTGAAGGCAACCATGAGGCTGATGTGGCCCCCCGGTGAAAATGCGTTTGACACTCCTGATTTAATTGATCTCTACTGAGGCAGGTATACTGGGAGACTTTTTGCTAAAACAGGAGGTTTTACTTTACCCGAATTACATTTTATTAAAACTCCCTGTGGGGACCATGTAAAATGATAATTTTGGATTTATTAATGTTAAAAATGTAGACAAATCCTGAAATTACAATTCTTTTATTATTAACATGTTAACTCTGTTATGTATTACTGCAGAGCAAATCAATCCAGAACTCTATAGTAATGCATATATTATTTCTCATGATTCTGCAGCCAAAGCTGGGCATACTGGTTTTTTTTGTTTAGTTAATTAGTTAGTTAACTAGTTAGCTAACTAGTTAGTTTGATTTGGGTCCATAAATTCTTCAGTGATGGCTTCATCATGTACAAGACTACCCTTTTTACTACGCAGCCCTGACTGTGCCCAACTTCTTCACTCAGTGATGGTCCTCACACAGATTTTTTTACATGATGGCTTATTTACAAGAGGAAGAAAGCAGAAGCTGTCAGTCCTCTTAAAGCTAGATCTAAAACTGATCGCTTCATTTTCCCTAAATTCTACTGGTCGAGGAAGCTACAAAGCCAGACAAGGGTCAAAGAGATGGGTAATAAACTTTACCTCCTGATGTGAGGAGCGGCATACACAGGCAGGGAGGGAAGGAATGGATGGCAACTACTTTCAGAGGACAGCTACTCCAGTTTATCCCCCGACCACACAATCAATGATCCTCTCATATGGAAAATACATTCTTTATATATCCATGTAGAGTACCTCTATGTACTCCGAAGCCTCAGCCCATTGTGGCATCAGGTTCACGTGAGTTCCAATATCTTATTATTTGTGCCAGAACTGGAAATACACATGTGCAGCCCCTCAGGATCAAAGACCTGTGAACTAAGACAAGGTATTTTTCCTCCACATACTCAGTGCACAGTGGCTAGGCAGTATGTTAGTTTCCAATTTCAGCTGTAACAAATCAACAGGAATTTAACCTTCTGGAGATCAGAAGTCCAAAATATGTTTCATTGGGTTAAAATCAAGGTACTGTCTTGCCTGCATTTTTTCTGGAGGCTGTAGATAAGGATCTGTTTCCTCGCCTTTTCCAGCTTCGAGAGGCAATTTGTGTTTATTGGCTATTAACCTTTTCTTCTATCCTTACGCCAGCAGTATGACGTATTTTAACCATCTCTCTCCCACTGTTTCTCTCTCTCTCTTCCCCCATCCCTTTCTCCTGCTGTCATATTTCCTTCCCTTTGACCCCAAAACTCTTACTTACCTCTGAGAAGGACCCTCCTAATTATTACATTGGGCTCACCTGGATAATTCAGGCTACTCTTCCCCTCTCAAGATTCTTAAGTTAGTCACATCTGCAAAGGCCCTTTTGCCATGTAAAGCTTTGAGCATAAGGTGGAATATGCTGGATAGGATAACCTCCATTCAGGATGGGGAAAGCAGGTGGCTTATGTAAATTACCAGTCCATGACAATTCAGAAATCTGTCAGAGGACACCACCCAAGTCTTCTCTGCTGCAGAGGCAAGCTACAAGGCATGTTCCTTGGCTGAGATATACGTGTGCTCTCTGGGAGTGATTTTACATGGCTCTTGAGTTCTGTCTGCAGGCTCCTCATTCTACTGAGTTACTCCTCCTTTTGACATAGAAATAGCTAGTGTTTTCAGTCAAGTCGCTTTTTTGGTCTGCTTCCTGCCACAAAGTTTTCATGCCCAAAGACCCTTTTTCCTTTTTTTCTGGCTCTCTTTTTAGTCCATGTTTGTGGTAATTTTGCATTAAAATTCTCTTGAAAACATTGCACAACTTCTATGAACCTTATTGTGTTTTATTCCATCAGATCAAAACCACGCTTACTAATCTTTCTGAGGCAGAACCTCTTATACTTCATTTTGTGAGACAGGGTACTGTGAAACTATGCTCTTAAGATGCATGACCTCTGGTTCCAGTCAAGATGGTGAATAGGCAGTCATGGCTCACCTCTTCACACAACCACATCAAAACTACAACTAAAATATAGAACCACCACCACTCAGGAATGTCAGAAATCAAGTTGAATGGAAGACTGACACACAGACACAGAATGAGCTGGCCCCACACCCACATGGATAAAAACTTGGGAGGGATATCTCAGGAGCAAGGAGTCCCAGCCCTACACAAGGCTCCCCAGCCCAGGATTCCAGTGCCAGGAAGATAAATCCCCACAACTTCTGGCTGCAAAAACCAGTGAGGATTGAGTCAGTGGAAGAGGCTGCTGGAGCCATAAGCAGTTCCTCTTGGGGAACCCACACACAGACTCACCTACTCAAACTCACTCCCTCTGGGCTCCAGCACCAGGGTGACCGATTGAAGGGCAGCAGTGATATATAGGGAGAGACTGAAGTGTCTGGCATTGGGACAAGCAGAAGCCATTGTACTTTTGTGGGGTCCTCCCCCAACAAAGCCGGGTCCCAAGTTGCCTACTTAGAAGGGTCTGAGATGTCATTTCCCTATGTACAGTGTTTCTTGTGTCTTTTATATTCTTCAATAAATTTCTCTATTTTTCATATTACATGGTTGGATACTCTATGGACAGATCTCCTGTATCCACCCTTGTAGTATCATGCAGAGTAGTTTCACTGTGTTAAATATCCTCTGTGCTCCATAGTAGTTTTTTTCAGTGTTTTAACACCATGAGGTATAATTTACATCTAAAACACATTTGACTCCTAGCTTCTTTAGTCTAGATTCTAAAATTGCAATAAACTATATAAAATCAAATTATACAAAAATATAATTTTTAAATTCTAATTTTAGAAAGTAAATTTTATTGTAGCTGGCCCCAGAATGCATGATTCTCTAGTTTCCATAGCTTCTAACTTCCTTAGATATTATTTAAGAGAAGCATATGTGGTGTATGACCAAAACCCAAAAGGGAACTAACCATTAAATCCAATCCACTGGTGGTGACAGAGTTGCTTTAAAGAAAGCACTATTTGTCATCATGCTCTCTGTTTCACATAATTAATTAAGAGGATCCCTTTAAAAGCTGCCAGGAGGTGTCTTTTATCTAGTTAGAGTCCTGGAGTTTACAGGCAACTGGTATTGAAAACAAATCTGAGTTGTCTATTTTTTTCCCTGTAATGTGAGTTTGTTTTTCTTCAAAAGTTAAGCAACACCTGGACACTATTCCTATTTGGGCAAGTCTTCATAAGAAACAGGGAGAGTGACCAATCAAAGGCTTCCACCTGGGAGTTTGAGTCTTGAAATCATAAATCATAGACTTGGGAATGCTTAGAATAAATTCTCAAGTGGTGGCCAATGCAAGAAATAGAAACTGATCTGGGGATTCCAAAAACTCCTGTGTCTGAGAGGTGAAAAGTCAAGGACGGTAGCGTGAAGGGTGAAATGGTATCAGTGCAGCAGCACTGTTTTAACCAAATTATGTCTGTGACAAGCCATTAAATATGGCCTCTGCTTGAGTAGTCTTCTTTGGTCCTGACCTATTTTTTTTAACTTAACTCCTATAGACAGTAAGAAAGAACATTATTATGAAGAAGGGCTTCTAGTGACAAAGTGGACTCAAATTTTTATAGAAACAGAGCCTACCAGCAATTTCTAAACCAGGGGCTATCACACAAGTCAGGCTTCAGGGAGAAGCCTAGGCTGAACTGCCTGTCTCTTGTACTGAACTGCCTGCCTGCACTGTATTCCTGCCATCGGAGCCAGCCCTTATAAAGGAGTTCCTGAAATCTTATTTCAACCAATAGCGCTGATACTTTCCCCATCCGATCACAGCTGCACAGCTATACACACCCCCTCAGCATCCTCACTGACCAATCAAAACAGCTCCATTCTCACCAATCGGGACAGTGTCTTTTGGTCCAATTAGACTGTGACCATGTGGAGTCTTTATTTGCATGCTGAAGGACTTCAGAGACTGGGGGGCTCTCTGTATAAGTCAAATCCCCTCTGGTTGTGAGAGTCAAAGAGTGTCCTTTTCCTTTCCTCTGAACATGGTGTTTCCCTGCTGAACCACCCAAGATGTCTTGTCAGAACAGAGTGGCGCCAGAGCAGACCTGGGTAGAGCAGAACTGAGCAGGTGGAGTAGAACACAGTTGCTTACCTGGAGAGGTGCCTCACCCCAGAGCTGCTTCACAGCTGTGCTATTTCATAATTGAGCTGCAATGCTTTTGAGCTATTTCACAGCTGTGCTATATCACAATTGAGCTGTTTCCACCAAATAAAGTTTTCTTCTTCACTGCACTAGAAACTGGGGATTCCTGTTGGCAATGAATTGGTGTCATGACCATGGGTTGACAGTCGTCAAGTTTTTTTTTCAACTTTGCTGAACAACCCAATACTTTTCCAATAAAAAGATTTTCTCCTTGGGTTACTGAGGATCAGATTTCTTTTAACTTGCAACCAAGAATCCTAACTAACATACATGCTTAATCACAGTGTAACCAAATTGTATGTATTAATACATAACCAGAGTATATGCAAGACATTCTGTTCCTTCTGTTCCAAACCTACACATTGTTCTCCAAATACTGTTAATATGTTCTTAAACGGGTGCATATTGCATCAGCAGAGCCATTGCTAAATTCTGGTGAAGATTTTTTTTTTACAAATCTTAATAATATTTATTTACAGTATTCTTTGATGAACAGACTTCAATTGTTCCTATAAACCAGTGATCAAGAACAAGATTTAAGGCAGAAGCTATCCTTTAGCAAGGCACATAAACTCAAAAACAATTTTTTAAAAAATCCCTGTTTGTCTAGATATTTAGGAAATTATTCAAATTGGTAGTAATTTCTAGAAAGCTGAGTACTCATTCTTTCATTAGCCAAAATATTATTTTTATTATTATTTGTTTTCAATTTTTAACTGACAAATACACAAATCGTGAATGTCTAGGTCAGTAAATTTTCACAAAATATTAAATCTCTGTATCTAGAATCAAAGTAAAAAATCATAATAGCACACCCATATAATGCCTTCATGTAATCCTTAGTTACTTCCATGTGTGTGGTTTTATTTCCATGATTATTTATTTAATTTGTTTTGTTTTCTTCCCTGCTTAGCCTTTGTGAGAAAAGTGACATTTTGCTTCATCAGTGTTTTCTTCACAGACTGTCAAATACAAATGTTCAATAAATGATTAGTAGATGAGTAAAATAATAAATTGATGAATGGATGAAAATTACATAAATACTATAAAATCTATTACTGCTCAAAGACTACTGATTCCCAAATTTTACCTGAGTCTCTAGTATCAAATTGCTAATTCAGTGTTTCATATATTAGTAACCCTGCTTCTCTAGTTATTACATAATATTAGTTGTTATTTGTAGAAGGGCTTATGTGGTATATGAACCTGTCTTCTCTTGGTCTGTAGAGATTTCTCTTTCTCCAGCCATGTACAGTGGGTATATTTCAATTAGAGCTGTTAACCTGCCCCCAGAAAGTCAAAATTTTCTTCAGCTTTAAAGTAGTAGCTATTTTCTCCTAAGCCCTTTTTTTAATCCCTAAAGCTTCAGTTGAAAAAAATGGAAGGGAAGTTACAAAGCATGCTTTATAGGAAATATCATTGTAAGAACTAACAGGATCTCTTATCACTGTTGTGATGTCATTTTCTCTTATCCAATTTTATCTCTTCTGATTATTTCCAACACTAATATGTTTCACATTGGTCAAAGCAGGAAATAGTTATACATATATCAATAGTAAGAGAAGTACAGCCAGAATTTTACCTTGTCCACAAAACATTACAGTAATTCACACTGGTATCTCTGAAAACAAAATCTGTTGTAATATATCACCCTAAATAACTTAGAATTATATCATTCAATTAATTGTTTACTGTCTTTGGTAATCAAAACGGGTATACTGAAACAATATTATGCAGTGGTTAAGCTACACTCGTGTTAATAAGTGTGGCTAATGGCTTTTTCATACTTTGCTATTTGACTAATAAGTTCATTACTTAGAGATTTGAATAGAAGTTGTTAAACATTTCTGTAAAATTTTTCCAAATACAAGGTGGGGCAAAAACAGGTTTACAGTAGTGAGTATGTGAAACACAGTGTTAATTCTTGTAGTAGTATTTATTCATTATTGTATTATTTTCCATATACACAACTGTAAAACTACTTTTGCCCCACCCTGCATATAATGAGCATGGCAAGCATTTCAGTATTTGGGGAACTGCCCAGTACCTGAGTCCTCTTCCTGTGTTTGCAGAATTCTCCACTTCATGAGTCTTGACTAGAAGTAAAGTCCTATCCAATTTCATGGACTTTTAATGGATCTAAATTACACATTTCTTCTGAAAGCTTGAATTCAGGACTATAATCTAGATTTGGCCAAGCTTATAAAGCCCCTTAGTGTAGGGCATGAGCCTAGGAGAGAACTTTTTATCCTCACCCAAGGACATTTTTTATTGCTTTTAGAGGAAGAGTGAGGGAAACAGAGAGATGTGAGAGAGAAACATAGATCGGTTGCCTCTGGTAGGCTCCCCAACCAGGGAACAAGCCCTCAACTCAGGTACACGTATTGACAGGAATGGAACCAGCAACTCTTTGGTGTAAAGAACACACTCCAACCAACTGAGTCACATTGGCTAGAGCAGCAGATAATTCTTTATAGTACAGGCAGCAGGTCTAATTTTCTAAGAGCCACAGTGTTCAATGTCTCCCTCACTGGTACCATGAACTGCAGAACGGCGTTTTTAACCAGTGAAAGTTATAATTTTGTTAGGAAAGAATTTAGGCTACAGCTGTCTATTCTCTTCTTTCTTACATATTTTGGGAGGGTAGGACACTCCTTTCCTGGTAGTTCTGTAAGCAATTTGATATCTTATTAATGAAGTTTTTGTTTAAATTGCCAACATCAGATTACGATGGTTGTACATAGTGAAACTGATAAATTAGTACCTAAAGTGTCAATAGAACTCCAAGAAAATAAGAACTAATTATTTGGCTGGACATAAGTAACATATGTAGAAGTACCATGTTTTCAGGCATAGCTCTTAACTGACTTGGTATCTTTTATTTTCTTTCCTCTGGAAATTTTGCTTTTAGGATGATTGCTCTAGGAACCCACCTTCCATACTGGGAGAAACTCAAGACCCAAAGGGAGGGGGTCTTATTTATGCTGCAGCTGAGAGTCCTAGATGAGTCCCTGGTAGCAACTCACAGCCACGTAAGGGAATCATCTTGAATGTTCAGCAACAGTAAAGCCCTCATGTAACTGTTGCCTCGCCTGATGTGTTGCTACAACTGTGGGAGACAGTCCAAGAGAGAATCACCCAGTTGATACCTTCAAACCACTGAACCATGACAGGTAGTTATAAATTTTTGTTTTAAGCTATTAAGTTTTGGGGTGGATTGTTATAGAGCAGTAATTACTTAAAGGAAATGATATATTACATCTTGTGAGAGCACATCATTTCAAGATGGTGTCCCACAACTGCCACCATAAATGACTTGTCAGTAAGACAGTCCATCTTTGGGTTAGGCCAGCTGCTCTGGGTAAGAGAGAAAGTGAGTAGTAAGACCAAAGAACTCCACAAGACCACTGCAGCTCATGCTGAGAAATTAGTTTCATGATCAGAATCAATGCTGTGTAAATCACATGACAGTGATTAAAGTACTCTGTCTGTAGGTGGTGGTGCCAGGGGAAGTATCATGGGCCTTGAAGACAAATCCATATTCAGAGCATATTTCTATTACATTGAAGTTCTATCATTACCTGCTTTGTCATGGCAAAGGTCCAATCTAATCAAGCTGCTTCCAAGTGGCAGGCTCCCCATGAGGAATTGTGCTGTATAGAAAACTCAGCCTTGGCCTCTGTTCCTGGCAGATTAGGCATTCAGCAGTAGCACTATCAATGTCAACCTTGGTGAAAGGTGGTCCATATTGTTGAAATTCATTCATATGTATCCCTACTGCCATGGCCTCTTCGTT